>JABCKK010000065.1:4411-35444 GCA_018221785.1 Calocybe gangraenosa
CACAGACCACTTACTTAACTTGAAAATAACAGCTTAATTTCTCATCAGCCATGGCCGTTATCGTAGTTTGGAATAATACTAGAGATTTTCCGATTTGTTACCAAGCGGAAAAGATGACGACAAGTGTGCCGGGCACGATCAAACTGCCCTAGAAGATGTTCTAACTTGACAGTGTGTTATCCCGTTGTATTCGCGTACATCAACGTGGGATATGTTGATAGTTTCCAGCAAGACACAAGCTCTTTGAGATACCCGCGAAAGCCCCTCCAAAGTTCTTTCATTTAAAGCGAGAGATGTTGGTATAAAGGGTCGAAACGGTGCTATGATTGGGCCGTAATGTGAAACACTCGCTATAGTAGCGATAATTAGGGCGGGGGGAGCCGCTTATTATGAGAGTAGCGGGGCACCCGGGCACAGCGACGAGGCCCCGACAACGCAACAAGATCGCGTGACGCGAAGCTCGTGATTTTTCTCTTTATCCCCTATCCACTGGTGACCATCTCTCCTGTCGACGCTTGCTCACACTTCAGGGAGCGGTTACGAGTTTGACCATTTCACGCGTGCGGTGTTCGCAACATCAATGCATCTACTTATTCAATTCCCTTTTGGTACCTTTCCCCATTATGCAAGACCCCTATTACTGACCGCTCGCTCGCTGTATAACTAACGTACAATGTTGTCTTTCTCTATCCATTGTAGTGTCCACACATGTTCTCTGATCTCGCTGCTTGTAGACCGCTTGTTTCAGTGCTAGTGTTTTCAGTGCTGGTGACACTGATGGGCAATGACCTATCTGCAAAGCTCCCCAGTCGATCTCTCCCCTGGTGCTGAGTTTCCAGATCATTTCCAGATAACTCCATTGAATATCAAGAACGAGTCAGGAACGCATGGAAATCGAAGTATATAGATCCAACTGTACCCTACTCTCCACCACTTGGCTACTACATCGCAATCAGACGTTCTCGCGCTCAAAATATGCTCTATCTAACGTTTTGCAAATGAATCTCATGTCACTGTGCTCAGACTGGCTCAGTACACATACCGCTTTCGTTTGTAGTATTTGTGGGGTGCTGAGACCACGTCGAGTAGCCTCTGTTCTTCTGCGTCAGGCGATGGCGGCGTGAAAGTGTTGGAGTCACCACGGACAGGGAAGAGTAATACTAGCCAACCCAGGCCTAACTTTGATAACACGTGTTTTCAAACGTACCGTCGAACGATCAGTTGAGTCGACCTGGTTTTGCATCGCTCAGCCTGATGTATAGATTAGTACGACAGGTGTAAGCACTAGCACTGGCAGGTCTTCAGCGTTTCGAGGCAGGGCGACCTCGGGCAGGGAGTAGTGAAGAATCAGTATTGCTAGTTAAGCTAGATTTCGTAAGGCTTCGCTAAAAATCAACAACATTGCAAAATTGGGCAATACACGCGCTACTACATCAAGTTAGATGTCATTACTCGTATGTTGTCCAATGTGTAGCTACGTAAGACGTGAGTTGGATAACACTGACAGCGGGGGGTCAAAAAGATGCATCGAGATTAGCACGCACATGTTCTACTTGTCAGTTGACTTGACTTAAGATTGGGAGTGCATGTAATGATATCGGACACTTGGTGCTCCTCCGTTTCAATAATTAAAACTGCAGCACGTTTCGTCATATTGGTGGTCTCGGTTGCTGCGATAACTGACATTGCTGTTAAGTATCGTGGTGGTCAAAAGGGGGGATTTTTCGATGCCAAAAATAGCACCAGGATCACCGTTGCTCAGAGCGAACCTGACTCCTTGAGAGTGAAGAGAGTGAAGAGTGGCATATGTAGTGCTCCAATAGCTTGCTTTGTGTATAAGAAAATGTGCGAAGCTCGAAAGAAACGGCTATGTATGTCTATGCTCAAGTGAAGCGGAACATCTCAAAATATATATTAGCAACTATACGCCACTAAGGGTGAATACAACCATGGCCAAAGGGCAGGTTCTAAGCTTTTCTAAAGATATTGATACGGTTGTCATCTCCACAGAAGAATGCCGGGTTGACTGTGCAGGCCGTCCCACATTGGACATCGGCCACCTTCGTAGCGTTGACATTGGCAACTGTGCCACACCCTTCAGATAATATTAGTTTAGTGTTGAAAGTGAATGCGTTAAACACATACAGCATTCAGTTCCGAATTCGACGCCAGCGATGGTTTGGCCAGCAGCAGAACAGGTGTTGACACAGGTCTGTGGGGTGACACCACCAGTTGCAGGTTCGAGATGTAGGGGAAGTGTTCGGACACCGATGCTGTTGTCACTGGAGTGAAGATGGGCTTGTAAGAAGACTGAACATTCTCAAGGGTTCATTCTTACGTGAAGCATCCGTTATAGGTCCATACACTCGCAGCAGGGCCGGTTACTGTAGCGGGGTTGACTGGAAGGGGTCGGCCATTGCTGAAAACGTTGATGCGACTCGCACCACCACAGGTCTGAAGTGTGTTTCCACCGCAAGGAACATTGCACTCGGTGGCAGTAGCTGCAGCTCCAGGGAATTGGATGGAATGGTCACAATCTGAGTCGAAGAACAAAGTGAGCGTCCCGTCCCGAAGTACAGGTGAAGTTGACATACAGCATTCATGACCAAACTCAACACCAGCGAACCCGAAGCCGCCGGCATCACAGAAAGCCTGACAGGTCTGAAGAGTCATGTTTGCGCTAATTAGCGTTTTAGCAGCCAATGTGCGTGACCCGGCATTCAAATCCCTATTTCAAATCACGTGTCAATTGAAATATTGATGTGAATTGGATATGAACTGACGTGAAACAACCGCGTGCCGTCCAGACTGTTGGTACAACTGGTATACCAGCTGATATAGAACGAACGTTGTTGAGGCTGTATGATGATTAGGTGTTAGTCAAAGCTAGTATTTGTAGACCCATACAATGGTGCAACTAGAGTTGTGGTCCCGGTCCCGAACTGAGCAGATGCTGAAGCCGCCGTACACCCAAGTGCCCTGTAAGGTAGATCTTGAATTACAATACTCGCTCAGCACATATAAAATGGTGCCATACGTATGGACAGTGTACTTGACTCCGGCCGTGAGGCCTATGACAGTGTCAATGGTCAAAGTAGCATTGACGGTGTAGCACGTCGTATTGGGTGTCGCGAACGTGATTCCTTGACAAGTACCAGTCGCACCGAGATGCTAGAGAGATTCAGTTTGTGCCACTCGCGACGAAGATTTTCTAGACATACACAATAGTTGATGTCAACAGCAGCGACTCCTGCGGAGAGGAGGGCGCATAAGGCAAATATTTTGTAGGTCGTTTGCATCTTGTTCAAGAGAGCTGGGGTGAAGTGCTGCAGAACGACCTAAAACCCGGCCTGCTTTTAAACCATTTGTTGGAGAAAAAATTTCCAGGACTATCGCATCAACAAACTTCGATTGCCAAGATGCTGGGGAGAGAGAGCGGATAACTTTAAATAGAATGTTCGGGAGAGTGAACATCGTCCCTTATGTCATACGTACTGAGGGGTCCTATCAGTGCCTCAGGATAGACATGCATTGAATAACACCTACGAAGTACTTGGGTGGGAGCGGCGATGGTGAATCTTGGCCAGCAGAACATACCTCCAAAGTGTTTATACAGCCACACCGCCACCACTTAGCTTGAAGGACAGTCTCTTTTATTCAGGTAAAGACGTTCCATGTCATCACAGTACTTTGTGCAATTCGTTAAGAAGCGGGGAAAATAATGACAAGGGCACTCGATTAGTCAGGGTTGTGTCGGACACAATCAAACTGCCTAAAAGAGGTTCTAATTTGACAGTGTGTTATGCCGTCGTGTTCACATACATCGACATGAGAGAGATTGATAGCCCCTAACAGGAATCAACCCCAGAAGGCACCCGATTGTATCGTCGCCAGCCCCGGGAGAATCCTCTATGGTCGCATTTTTCCTGGTCTGAATGGCCAAGGATTAAGTATTGTTGTCAACTTCTTGCTCGTGTTTTTCTGAGCAGTAGGAGTACAATGAATCCTTCTATTTGGACTATATACGCATCATAGTTCATCAGCTACATGGCGCGACCCGTCGAAAGTCCTTTCGACAGGTGTGGCTGAGATAGGTGTATGCTCTGGAGAATGAGGCATTGAAGATGTGATAATGAGACCTATAGAGTCCAAAATGCGTGATGGCTGAGCACCCGCTGTAGTGGTAGTAGTCAGCTGAGTGGGCAAAGTCATTGAGCCAGAAGAGGCGCTTCCAACGAGAGCAGCAGAGGAAAGAGATGTAAGTGTCGAAGATAAGACAATGGTGCCTTTCTGTACACTCAATAAAGCCTCGTCTCCACTAAAGTCCGGTAAAAATCGAGTCCACCAGAGTGCGACACGTAAACTGCGATCTAGGATCCGTTGCTTGATGATAAAGAGAACGACGAGTATAAAGAAAACGAAGGCCGAGATAATGAGAACACGATCGATCCAATCAGACTTCTCTAACGCCGTGTCACCCACAGACAGGTCCAGTGCCTTTCGAATGAAAAGAATAAAGACTCAGTTTATAGCGTCAAGAGTCAAAAGCCCTGGGTGCAACAGACCTCAACGTGGCGGGCAAAAGAGTCTATATCTTCCCGTAACTCTGCTGCTAAAGTCTGCTGCGCGGCCAGTGGACCTTTGCATGATTGTAGACGAGGTACCTGAAATTCAACGAGGTCTTTCTGGCGCCTTTTTGCTGCCGAAATCAAGCGAGACGTGTCTTCTGAGAAAGCAGATGGTACCGGTGGCATGTAGAGGCAAAATATTAGTCACAGTTGATTACAATGCACATATGAGTTGATAGAAAACAACGAAAAAACGAGTTCCGAGTCGCTTGCTCGCAACGTTTCCTGTGAGTAGTGACCATGTGACCTAGCCCGACGTCACGCTTAAGCCTTGCGCTATACTTAGGCTATTTTATATTCCGTTCAATGCATATCCTACAAGCTTGGACCTTCCGTCCAGGCTCTCCAACTCCTTTAAGTATTTACATACAGATGGCCACGTTTTGAAGTTTGGACCTGACCATGAGTAGGCGGCGTAGAGCCCATCAGCCAATCCCTCCTGGCACGGCACTTAATAACGACAACGACCCACAAATTTTTTTCACATAGAGGCATATCTCGCAGGTTTCCTTGTCATACCATGCTCCCTGTCAAGGTACAATTTTTCGTGTGACATGTAAGCCGATAATAAGACTTCTGATATCCTTCTCCCCAACGCTCTGAAGATAGCACTCTTTGATGGATCTGTGCATCTGCATTCACTGCCAATCTCACTCAAAATGGCAAATTCCTTGCGAGAGTAGCGTACTAAGTTGCTGCAACTACTCATGATCGTTTTGCAAGCCATACCAATTGTTTTTTGCCGAACGCCGTTCGACTGGTGGGGTCAGGAACAATATAATATGAGCGAGATGAGTGGGGTGCAACCATTGACAGATGTATGATCTGCCAAAATCAAAGGTTAAAATCTCTGTCATCTGTCAGTTGCAGATATTCCAAACATGCACTGAAAAGTCTGAAGGATCAGTTGTCCAACCCGGCACGTTAAAAAAAAATCTGGAATACTTTTCACCCTTCATCCATTCATCAAATCACACGATCCGAGTCCTATACCTACCGCATTATGGCCTGCGAAGTCATCTATTTCTAACCATGCCATTAATATTATCCTCCCTCTTATCCACATCTTGACGGCCGTGGAATCACCGTACGTGTCGGGTACCTCAAGAACCATCTTTCATCTTCTTTGTGTCTGAGATGCCTCACCTTTGACACTCGCCGCCATCCCGTCTCTTGGTATAATCATTCTCTGGGGTGTTATCTAACCGACCTATGTGCCACGCTTGTTTAATTTTGATGATTCACACCTCACGTAGGGTCTTTGTACTTTCGGCATTCCATATCAAGACATCAGAAAGAATGGCGAGCTGCCAAACGTAACCTTCTTCTCCATAACGTCTTGTCGGAAGGAATATCGAGTTATCCGCTCTCTCTCCCCTCCACTTTCCTGTCAATCAGTTCTCATTGATGCAGAAGCTCTGAAATTTTTGGTAGCGAATGGCTTAAAAACGAGCTGTTTTTTACACCGTACCGCAGCACTTCGCCCTCGATTTACGCTGAGAACAAGATGCAAACAACCCATAAAATCGCTGCCCTATGCGCCCTCCTATCTGTAGGAGTCGCTGCTGTTGACATTAACTACTGCGTATGTTGCTCAGGGCACCTTCACATCGAGTAGCATTAACTAAATACTCTCTAGCATCTCGGTGCAACTGGTACATGTCAAGGGATTACATTTGCGACACCCGCTACGACGTGCTATACCGTTAATGCTACTTTGACTATTGACACCGTCATAGGCCTCACGGCCGGAGTCAAGTACACTGTCCATACGTATGGCACCATTTTGTATCTGCTGAGCGAGTATGGTAATTCAAGATCTACCTTACAGGGCACTTGGGTGTACGGCGGCTTCAGCATCTGCTCAGTTCGGGACCGGGACCACAACTCTAGTTGCACCATTGTATGGGTTTATAATCATCTACTCTTGTCTAGCACGCTAATCGTTATGCAGCCTGAACAGCGTCCGTTCTATATCAGCTGGTATACCAGTCGCACCAGTAGTTTGGACGGCACGTGGTTGCTTCACGTTAGTTGTCATTCAGGTCAAGTCATATACCGATACCTGAATTGACACCTTGCAAATTGAACAGGGATTTGAATGCTGGAGCGCGCACACTTGCCGCTAAAACCATACTTGGCGCAAACATGACCATTGACTCTTGTCAAGCTTCCTGTGATGCCGGCGGCTTTGGCTTTGCCGGCGTTGAGTTTGGAACTGAATGCTGTATGTCAATCATAGCTATTTTCTTGGACAATCACTTATCTCACTTACCTTACTCAGACTGTGACTATTCCATCCAATTCCCTGGAGCTGCAGCTCCTGCCACTGAGTGCAACGTTCCATGCGGTGGTAACGCAAACCAGACCTGCGGTGGTCCAAGTCGCATCAACGTTTTCAGCAATGGCCGACCACTCCCAACCAATCCTGCAACGGTGACTGGCCCCGCCGCGAGTGCATGGGCTTACGACGGGTGCTTTACGTAAGGATATATTTTCACGCATGATTGCGCCTAGTCTTACCCTCGTCTCCAGTGACAACAGCATCGCTGTCCGAACACTCCCCTTACACCTCGAACCTGCAACTGGTGGTGTCACCCCACAGACTTGTGTCAACACCTGTTCCGCTGCTGGCCAAACCATTGCTGGCGTCGAGTTCGGAACTGAATGCTGTATGTTTTCGAATGCAACCTCTTTGATACCATACTAATATTATCTAAAGGGTGCGGCACAGCTGTCAGTGTTAATGCTACGAAGGTGGCCGATGTTCAATGTGGGACTGCCTGCGTTGTCAACCCGTCATTCTTCTGCGGAGACGATAACCGTATCAATATCTATAGAAAAGCTGCTGCTTAAAATGTTGGCCATTTGCCAAACTATGTAATACCTGATGGAAGAGGGTGGCTGCTAAACTACTTTTTTTCTTGAGACATTCTGCTTGATCCATTTAGGCCTCCGAATCTCGCGGCTTCCCGCTTTAAAGTAAGTTGTGTGGGCGCCTAAGGTTCCGTTGAAGATCACAGTCCAAGTGAGGGATACGATTATATTGTGTATCCTATATGGTGCCAATGACGATACCTGTAGTATGAAGTGGCGTAGAGAGTAGTAGGGATGGACGGAGGGTTCGAGATACCCAAAGGAGAAGCTAGAGCCTTGACATGTTCGTCTCTTCCCCTTGTGTCCCCTGGTCTTCCGCCCACTTCAGTAGCTTCCTCATCAACTCGATCCATTCATGGGGTCCGCCTTCTCCGACGCCCCTCACCCACGCCTCTGCCTCCCCCCTCTTTTCCAATTCGACCCATGCTTTCCTCAATGTCATCTTTTGGCTATACATTTCTTTCTCCCATTCTGGCACTTTCGTCCAGTCGTCCCATTCTTTGCTATCCGTGACAACGTCCAAGTTTTTGTTTGAGTTAGTGCAGAAATCGTATAGCGCATCCCGATAGTCATACTGTTCCATCGGTTCAAACCGGTGCCATGCCTTCGCGATGGCAAGCAAGCTGTCTCCAACCTTCTTCCTGAGATCTTCATTTCTGGTAACGATATCGACCGCCTCCTCCAAAGGATTCAGGCTCCGCGGGTGTGCGAACGCGTGCAGAGTAGCGCGTGCTTGTGCTTCTACCAGCGGAAATGGCGCAACACTGTAAAGTACCCCCAAGAATGCGAGGCTGGATGGAGGGAAGGCGTTCTGCAGAGGAAAGGTGTGCCGCGCTAATGGAAATATGTTGTAAGTTGAGTTGTACACCTCTTTTGGAAGTGGTGGTACTGATGGGGGGAAGGAAGGTTGAATAATGTCGGTGGAAAGAAAAGGAAAGGAGAATTCGTAGCCAGTCGCGAGAATACAATGGCTTATGCCTGATTCAGTCGTTCCATCCTCGAAACTGACTTGACCGTCATCGCCAAAGCGTGCTGGGCGGCCACGACGCTTTAAATTACCGACATCTTCGTTTACTGCTCCGGTTGCGGAATGGATGACGCAAGGCGCAACGGTGCATAATTCTGCAGAGATATCTTGCCCACTAGGTCCACCACCTACGACGAGCACGGCATCACCAAAGTTACGTGGGCGCCTATACCAGGCAGAATGACTTGCACGACCAGATGTTAACCATTGTCCTAGACCTGGAGTGTCGGGGTAGCGCGGTATACGGTAGTGTCCATTGCACACCATCACAAGGTCAAAATTAAGAACGCTTCCCGTTGACAGGGAGACCTTCCAACAGGATGGATCGCGAGTAACGGAGGTGACTTGTGTGTTGAGTTGAACGTGACGGTGTAGATCGAAGTGATCAGCGTAGTCGATCAGATACTTGTGTACGGTGCTTGCAGGGGGGAACAGTGGTGTGGAAGGGGGAAAAGAGCGGCTCGTAAAAGCCATGACAGGATGTGGCAAGTTAGTCATTAGAGAGTCGTATATAGGGGTCAGCGGTGGGTCATCTGTTGGGGGTGCGGGATACCTGATGAAGACATGAGTTGTTTACTCAGAAATGGGTAGTTCCAGCTTTGACTCACCAAACGCCGCCGATTTCATCTCGAGCCTCGTACGCTGTTATACTCCATAGCCCTGACTTGAACTGATGTGTGTCTAGAGTGGTCTTCAAAGCGGCCAAACCGGCAGGCCCTGCTCCAATGATACAGATCGTTTTATGATCGTGCAAATGTTGGACCTCTGGTTCTATCACTACACTTCAAATTGTGAGAATTCTGTTCAAGGTCAGAAAGGACAAGTGTACTTGGTAAATCCATCATGAGGAGTATTAATGTCTATTGTGAGAGTGGGATTTGTGCGGTATAACTATGCTTACCAGTACTGTATTGTATTACTTACATGGTTGCTATAAATTGAGATCAATCATTCACGTGACAAACAGCGTGTTTGTGAACAGACAGCTGCTGCTGCTAGCGTTCTGATACTTTTCAGCCCGTTGTTCCCTTCTCCCAACGCGAATCTCATGGCTGGGAACAGGGAGGACCGGCTGAATCTTTCTATTTCGGTTGATCAAGCTCAAACACAGAGGTATCAGGCGCTTCAGTATCAAGCGAGTTCTGTTCCTTCTACAAATCCATTCCAAGAACAGCCTGGTCCGAGTCATCAATTATATCGTATACCTGCTCAAAATGCACAGCAAACTCAAGGACTCAGCCCTTTTGCGACTAACTCTGCGTTCTCTCTCACACCTACACGAGATCAGCCCAACTATCGCGCCGCTTTGCCAGCTGCCCCCGCTTCATCTAGGACTCCACTAAACCCACGAGCTACTGACATGTTTGTTGAGAGACTTGTTGCCACTCTCACACCACTTTTCGACGGCCACAACCAAGCCATTACAAAAAAGACGGAGCACTTAGACGCTTCTATGGAGAAGCTGATGTCTCACATTAAGGAGGCCAAGGAAGAAGCGCAAAACCAAACGAAGGAGGTAGTGGTTGCGATGCAAAAGTCGTTCAATATGCACCAAGCAGGAAGTAAAGCTCTGCAGAGCCGTGTGGAAAAGTTGGAGGAGCATATCAGGAAGAGTCTAGATCGCGACTCCCAGGATTCTCTTTCGGGTCAGTTGAATGCTATCTCGTTTACTATTGGAGAGCTTTTAGAGCGTATGAGAGATCCAGAGGCTCCCAGTAGGTCAATATCAATTCACTTGGAATGAACCATTGACTAGTGCGGATGAACTTGTTTAAAGCAGTGCCCCTGCCTCCTCCAAATTACACTGATATAAGTACCGATACTGAAGACTTATTAAACGTCACCACACGAGCGCTCGTGCAACGTGGAGTCAGTCCGATCAGTAACAGATTTGTGGATGCCCTCGTTGGTTCAAGCAGCCTCAGACAATTAACCCCTGAGCCTGTAATTTTCCATGAGGTGGCTACGAGTCCTTTTGGTGGTTTATGTATTGATGTCGGAGTTGACGCGCGAATATCCGAGCCGGAAAGACTCTCGCTACATGACACTGCAACGAGCCCGATCCGAATGAGATACACTAGCATTGGTACAGGTACTCGTACGCCACCAACATCGGAACAATGGCTTCAACCTTCATCTGTGGGAGGTGCGACTATCTTGTCAACACGGATTCATCTTATTTCTGATGGATCAAAAAAGTTTCTACAATGCCAGGTCTACACCGTTCATACGCTTCTCACTACTCTGACATCGCAACACTTGGTACGGTGATATCCCTTTTTGGTATTTCCCTCTTTACTCAACCGTTCTCTAGTGGATGTTACTGGCCTCGACGTTAGATCGACCGGTGATCTAGGCGATCAGAGTATCAGCCCGAGACTGAAGCGAAAGCACGACAAACCTGTACACCCCCTAGAAGACGGGAGTATTAATACGACGAATATTGAAGACGTGGAAGCAGGGTACGATGCCGTGCCCGACGGGCAAACACCGGAAAGGAGGAGCCTCACAAACGTGAAACCGCGCTCTGGGTCTTCACCAGTAGATTCCAATATCCTGTCTGTTGTCGACTTGCTTGGTGCAGGTAGCTAGCCTTCGTACGTGCCCTTCTACCATCATTCGACTTACAACGTTTCTTACAGGGGACAATGATAACTCTCTTGACGAAGGTATTTGTGTTCTTTTACGGTATCCGTGCCGCTGTATCTCAATCAAACACCAGCTATTTTCTCCCCCCAATACGCTTCTCCCCAGGCAACTTTGGAAAAATGCTCTTCAGAAAGCCGGGAGCATTCTTTCCAGGGTATGGTCAACACGGCTGAGCAAGAAATATCTGATCACGCAAGAATAGAGAGCCTTCCCTCCCTTTTACCTTCCATCGTAGCTTCTCTTACTGTACCAATCTCGGAGACTCTGCCTTTGGTTCCCTGTTTGCCTGTCAGCGATGACTCGGGTGTTTCTAGAGAACCTGTTGGGACACCCGAGTTGGTTCATTCCCAAATGACTAGCAGCTCAGAGTTATCGGTGACGCATTCAGCTACAAACAAGGATCTTTCCCAGGAGGTCACGCCAGAGCCCGGTCCGCAATTTGGACCAGATCTACACTCAACACCTCAAGTCGCTCCCCTCTTCCTTCCAGATCCATTTTTATCAACTGGTCTTGACGCTGACGATATCATGTCAGTCTTGACTCCTCTCTCGAACCTTTGCTCGCCTTTACCCCTAGAAAAACCTACATTGGCGGATAAGCACGTTATATCATTATCTTCCAATTCAGCTTCTCTTGGGGTACACCAAGCAACAAGCACCCCCGTTGTTCTGGAGAATTCGAAGGATCTGAACCACAGTCCCACCGTAAAAAAACCGTCATTTCCTAAGGTTAAACAGCCAAAAATTGCCCTTCCCACAACCACTCCTCGAAAAAGCTTTCAACAAATAGTCGTTCACCCCCCGCCGATTTATATCTCGGATTCTTCATCGTCGCTTTCCGATTACTCTGATTCCATCTCCGATTCTGATGCTGATACTGTGGCTGTTCTGAAGACGAAGAAGTCCTTATCAATTACTAGAAGCTTGACATTGGCTAGTAGAGGCGTAGTCCTGAGCGCCCCTGCTCCTCGCATCAACCTACAGAAAAAGCTACTGACCTTGAAAACCGGGCAGAGCGCTGCAACAACACGAGTGAAAAAGCGCAAGGCATCGTCTTTGGAAGAGAAGGAACCTCCTCTAAAACGGGCAAGGCTAAGAGTTAGCACGGCAATAGGAGAGGACTCTGTTACACCCGATAAGGTTTCAAGCTCTACGAATAGCAAAGGGAAGGGGAAGGAAACTGCGCAAGATGGGACTGGGGGACCTACTGCGAGTAAAGAGGAGCGCAAATCACTTGCAAAGGGTAACGTGGGGTCGAAATTACGGTCACGTCATACGCCGATGAACTGTCAGTGGCCAAAACTGAATCAGTCGAAGGATCAGATGTTTAATCAACAGGTGTGTATCTCCACACCTAGAGGGTCTTGACTAGCCTCTTATGGGACGCTCTTAGTTCGTTGAATGTGATGTGTAAGATCTATTGAGTGTGCCGCGATAATTTTCATTTGAGCTAGGGTTGATCCCAGGTGTTATTTGTGGTACCATTACGGATGTGTTGGCATTGTCGATTCTCAGGATCCACGCATCAAAGCTGACGAGCTTCTTGTGTGTCCTCCTTGCAAGGCTGGACAGTAAGTCCACATCTTCCTCCAACTATCCAACTCTTCCCTAATCATACTAGTTCAAGCAAGTGCTCTAATTGTGAAACCGCATCGCTTACACATGAAAACTGCCTTTCCATAGAACACTTAACCGCGGGCAAAGCTGTTGTGTGTGCACGCCCGGATTGCGAAGTGCAAGAACAGGCCTCCAACGAATTTTTCATGAGTGCAATCATTGGAAGGTGTACAAACAGGACAGGGCCAGGTTACATATGGCTTGTTAAATGGGATGGGTACGTTCTTATCCTCGTGCTAAGAACTACTGTCAAACATCTGGTTTTTGCAGTTACCCAATTGCGGAATGCACGTGGGAACGAGAGGAAGGGATGTCAGATCCGCACAGTTTCATCCAGCACTTCAAGCAAGCCGCAAAAAAGGAGGGTCATAAGCCAGATAAAGATCCTCGTGCAACTATCTTGTTGCGGGAGGCTATTTCTGGCGGTTGGACAGATCCGAATGCGTGATGTTTTTAGCCACATTGTTACTTTCCTTCACTCAGTGTTGTATAGTTGTTTGAGTTATGTATCCATTCTAATATGTAGTTCATCAGATTGTTGTTCAATGTGTACAATTAGTTGTCATGTTTATAGCTTTCGCACTGATAATATCATAATATGCCTACAAAGTAAGCTCTGGGGTATCTATCTAAATAAGTATAACCACAAGGAGAAGTATCATTAAAATAACTATAAGGATGACGATACACCATCCACTGCCCTTCTCTTCCGACTGTCGCATGAATTTCCGCATTCGAAGCATGGCATTATTCAATTTCGTATCCGTCTGATCAACATTTCGCTCGAGGTCGTCAAGGAGTCTGAACTAGGCTTAGTCCTTCGTGATAGAGGCATGATCAGATATTACACTTACTCATTATGTTCAACGATCTCTTGACCCATAAGACCTGCTTGTTGGGCAAGAGTATGTAATGTACCGGCTATAGTGTCCATAGTTTGGTCTTGTTCCCGCATGATCATCTGCCAATCAGATGCTAGTATAAGCTTTTGAAAGGACCGAGCTTAATTAAACAACTTCTTGCTCTTGCCTCGCCCATGCTTCTTGATGACCTTCCCCTATTTCTGGTTCTGGGCGGGGCGAAGCCAGACCATTTCTGGATGTGGTCGTCCTCGCTGGTTGAGGTATCTGTGACACACCACTGGATAGGTCGGCTCTCATGCTCTAAACTTACATACAACGTCCCATTACTAAAGTAAGGAGTCGAAATTCCATCATATACGAACCTGTATTTGCTTCTGCACCTCGCTCACATAGCGCCGCCGTCGCTGTACTTCTGCGTCGTCGAGACCAAATGTTCGTGCGTCCAATGATTCAACAACTCTGCCAGCTACGGGTTGAGCATGCCTGAAGTTGCAGCCACATAAAGAAAATGCGCACTTTACACTCTCATCCAGATCTTCCAAGTCAGCCTCAAGCGTGGCAAGCGTCGCCTTCAGCTACATAGATAGCTGCTTGAGTGTGTTTAGAATGAATATGCAAAGTCATCAACATACCTCATTTGCGGCCCAGCGAAGTTCCTCACTGTCATCCCGTGCTGTACTCCGTATACGAAAATATGAGAGCTTGAGCTGTGCAGCAGTTTGTAGTGTTGATTGGACCTCCTGTTCAACGGCATGGTAAGGATCCTTTGACATTCCAGATTGGTGTTTGCAAGGTGGGCACTTCGATGGACAATTAGTGAATGCCCGTGACCTGAAATGAGCGCAGTGTTTGGTTCTATGTATTACTGGCATTCGAAACAAATAATCGCAATTTGTTGCCGTCAGAAAATTTGGGCATTGGCGTTTCGCGCGCCGTGCAATCGGTCTTTTAACGACAATCATGGCCTCCACACTCGGGAAAAGGAAGGACCGAGGAGAGGATTCAATAAAATCAGAGTCACATGGGTAAGCGATGAACTGAAATTCATACATTGATCTCATACATCGATATTCTTTTAGGTCTACTCTTTTCGTATCTAATCTTCCATACACTGCAACTTCCGTGGACCTACAGACATTGTTTTCAGACCTCGCGCCCATTCGTTCTGCTTTCGTTGTTTTAGAACAAGGCACAGGCGTCTCAAAGGGCGTAGGTTACGTCTCGTTCGCAGCTAAAGAAGATGCGCAAAGTGCATACGATACCATAATTAAAGACGGGCTTAGTCTAGCAGGGAGAAACTTACGAATTCAATGGTCAGAGAATAAGGTGCGTTTTAATCCTGTGTGTGCAATTTGGTTCCAGTCGAACCTACCATCAACAGCCCCCGAACAAAGGAGAAAAAGGTAAAGATACAAATAAAGAAGTTGTTGAGAAAGAACACAAGCCTCGACCTCCTCCACGACCACAACAACCCAAACTAGCCCACGATCCCCTTGCAATCCGCACAATTGTAGTATCAGGTCTTCCTTCCTCAATTGACTCGAAAGTCCTTTGGAAGAAATTCCGAAAATACAATGAGGCAGAGAAAGTCGATTGGCCAGTAAAATCTACCACTGGAGAGGATGCAGGTACTCTACATTCTCTGCACAGCAACATGTATTCCTACTTATCACCTATAGCTCATGTCTTATTCAAAAACCCAGCAGCTGCCTCAGAAGCCGTTAACAAATTGCACGCACATGTTTTCAAAGGCTGTCTACTCTCCGTAACTCTCAAAAAGCGCTTAGATACCCTATCAAAACCTGCCATCAATGTACCCGCTCTAGCAGATACCAAGACAATAAAATCAGCGGCACCCACCCATGCAAGCAGGCTAATTGTACGAAATCTTCCGTTCAACGCTACAGAACAAGATCTACGCGCTGCTTTTCTTCCCTATGGCCCGATACACTCTATACATATACCTTTGATGGAAAAACAAGAACCCTCGGAAGGGGAAACAAGTTCTGCAAAATTTCAGCGGACCAAGGGATTTGCATTTGTTTGGATGTTGAGCAAGATCGATGCACAGAAGGCAATCGAAGGTTGCAACGGAATCACTATCAGAGCCGGGACCGCTGAGACGCTTGTAGCGGACAAGCAGAAAAAGAAGAAACAGAAACGAGAGGAGAGGAAGTTGAAGGCCGGCACGGCTAAGAAAGAGGATGAGGATGAGGGCGATGCTGAGGCGGAAGATTTCGTCGACGAAAAAAGGGCTACAGAACGAGTAATCGCCGTTGACTGGGCTCTGAGTAAAGACAAATGGAAAGAGGAGAAGGCGAAGATGGACGCCGTAGACGAAGACATAGAAATGGACGAAAACACAGGCTCGGATGAGACAGACAGTGAAGACAGTGAAGACGGTAGTGAGAGCAACGACGAGGAAGGAGATTTGGGAGTTCACGACGGGAGTAGAGATGATACTAGCGACAGTGGTAACGGGAGTGAAAACGAAAGTGATAATGAGGACACCCAAGAGCCTGTGAAACCTAGCCTGCCTCCCCCAGAAGCTGGGACTACCCTTTTCATACGAAACCTTCCGTTCTCAGCAACCGAAGACGAACTCCGGACACTGTATGTTTTTTAAACACGAATCTGAGCCTTGAACTCAATTCACGCATAGATTGCGTACCTTCGGCCCACTACGCTACGCTCGTATAACGCTTGACCAGTCTACTGGACGCTCACGCGGTACCGGTTTTGCATGTTTTTGGAATAAAGAAGACGCGGACAAAGCCGTGGCTCAGAGTGAACTATTACGCCTGGAAATGACGGGTGTCGCGGCGGTTTGTATCGTCAGCTGCTTTAGGATCCAACAGTAACATTGACCACTAGATTACATAGCCGATAAAAAAAAACCCTTTCACCCTGCCCTCGATACTTACACCAGACCCATCCTCCACATTAGCGCAAAGCCTTGTGCTACATGGCCGAACGCTCGATGTCGTACGTGCTGTCACAAGAGACGAAGCAGGCAAGCTGAAGGAGGCAGGTGAGAAGGCTCGAGAAAAAGCGGACAAGCGCAATATGTATCTTCTTCGAGAAGGAGGTTGGTCGTCCTTCTCCCACCATAGCATGCTCTGACGTATCAAAAATTGACAGTTATTCTACCCAACTCGCCATCTGCTGCTACATTGACGACTGCGGAAATTGAACGCCGAACGGCATCTTTCAACGCCCGTCGCGCATTGCTCAAATCTAATCCGTCATTGTTCATATCTAAAACACGTCTTAGCATCCGCCAAATACCCACGTTCGTCACAGAGCGGATGATCAAACGATTAGCAATACATGCATTGCGCGAGTTTAAGGCGGAAGTAAAGAATGGCACACGTGCAGCTCTGACTGCAGACGAACTTGCGCATAGCGTTGTACCAGAGGAGGCCAGTTCAGCATCCGGAAAAGATGCGAACAAGGATGGACGAAAGAAGGGCAAAATGCACTCAAAAAGGGGGGTCAAACAGGCAAAGATTGTTCGGCAGATGGAACGTATAGAACCTGTGACTGGCAAGGCCCGGAGTAAAGGATATGGCTTTGTGGAGATGAACACACATGCGGATGCGCTGCGCGTTTTGAGGTGGGCGAATAATAACCCAGGCGTTGGACCATTGTTTGAGGAGTGGTGGAAGGACGAATTAAAAGATCTCGTCAAGCAAGAATCAACCAAGGAGCCTAAGGATGATGCGAGAATATCTAGACTCACAGAGGAGCTCGGAAAGGGTGGCACTAAGAAATCGAAGGGTACTCTAATTGTCGAGTTCTCGATCGAAAACATCCAGGTGATTCAGCGACGGAATGCGGCACAGACGAAAACGCCCGTATGTATTAACATCTTCAACGATTGTCACCACTTAATCAACTGAGTATCAGGCACCACTCCAAAAGGAGGTTAAAATCAAAGATGACAACGAAGAGCGATCTCCCAAAAAACAACGAGTCACTGAAGAGGAGCCACAAGATGTAGCGGAACCAACCAAGCCGAAAAACAATATCGGATCATTAATTGGTCGGAAAAGGCGAGAGCGGAGGACAGGAAAGAAATAGCGATCATTGCTTATATAATTGATTTTATCACGTGCATCATGTCAGCCGCATTCCTTATAAGCTGAGAGGTGCGCCTCCAAGTCCGTCCACCAGCGGCTGTCCCTCAACCTCCACAGCCTTCGCTCGGTTGGCATTCTGTGTAGCCCACACGGCACCTACATTCGTTCATATTGTTCCAGTATGCCTTCCATCATCTACTTAAGCCTTAGGATAGCCTTCTTCGCATGCCTACTCGCCAATACTCTGTTTGTGTCATCCATCCCATTACAGAGACAGGATACTCCTGGGCTAACGCAGGTCACATCATGGTCCCCTGATAATTCAAATCACGACAGTCAAGCCGCAAAGGATCGGTCCGATCACCTCCCTCCCGTCTCCGATGTCTTCAAAATCATGGCTGACGCCGACCCTAACGCTCCTCAAGTCATGATGCCTAAAGTTCTTTCACAGTCTATTTCTCGTGTTTCAGCCTCTGATTTTATCTCTGAGTTCTCTTTTACCCCTCTGAGTTCATCAACAGCTACACCTTCAGACCCTGCCCCCTCGGTGACAACTAGTGTTCTGGCTCCTACGACCCCAAGTCCCTCCTATCCCGTATCAACTTACTTTGGCCCTGGTATAATGATTGCTTCCACGCTAGCGCTATCTCCCGAAACAACCCCAACGCCAATGAGCCCTGGATCTGTAGCTTCGAAACATGCCAACTCCGATAATAACAGCACAAAATCAAAATCCGCCTTAGCTACTCGCAAAGTCATTGTGATCGGTGTAGTTCTGGTGTCCATAATAGTGCTTATCTTCTTGGTCTATGTGCTGGACTATCGCTTGTTCTCTATCTGTCGCGGGACGAGGAAAAAAGATGAATCTCAGGCATGGGCGAAGGTTGCCTCGCCTCTCCAAGATTCTGGTGATTATTCTGAGAAGCGTACAACCGCGGAAGAACCCGCCTGGATGTTGTCTTCTATCTTCTCACCAAGCCGTCGAGGACGAGGTGCCGAGAGCGATGCTAATTCGAAGGTTCCTCTTACTCACGATATCGATTCCGAGCCCCAGGTAGTAGACATCAGCGATCCTCATAGCAGGTTCTCTGAATCTTCGTCAGAATATCCCACATCAGCCGAATCGTGTGCTCAATCCCCGCAATCCGCCCGAGGCCCTAACAGAAGTAACTCCTCTCATCTCCCTGCATACGAGTTCTGTTCTTTACTTTCAACTGCTGAGTCCCTTGAAGACAATCATCACACTAGGGTGCGCAGCTCTCCGGTCTTTGGTCATGAAGTCAGCACCGATCGTCCTGGTATGATGGTTCGTCCTGGCGAGCACAGGAGAAGTAGGTCAGTGTCGGGTTTAACGTACACACTCGATCCCAGCGAGTATAGGAACTCAGGATCATCATCGATAAGTAGCGAGTGGAAAGAAAGCCCTCCAAACTTCTCAGGGGGATGGCCCACTGCGCATTAGTACAGTTCTCGGTACATAGTATGGTGACATGGCATATCTAACACGAAACGGGTTTAGAGATACATTTTTCCAGCGCTGAGCGTGGATCTGCTAAGGGGTTGTGCGCGCCGTTCGCTAACGGCTTGAAAGAGATAGATCAGGTGGACATCATATGATACGAGTAAGACTCCAACTCTGATGCTAGTCTGGGAGAAATCCAAATGTTGTGAGAACGATGGGCACATGTTTCCCATCGTCCAACGTTTAAAAAAGTTTGGCGCAACCGAAACGACCAATTGGGGCAGTCAAAAAGGTCAACAAGCTTGATCCATGGATAATCAAACACATGGAATGGAGTACATAATTGATGCCCAGTCTTGTAGAACCTTTGCGCCCATCGCCTATCTGCAACGCTGATAAGGAGGATACTTGTACATTATAATGACCGTTTCTCATGCCCGCACATTATCCCTCAATGGACGCTCAGCCTCCTACTCATCCAACTTTACCAGAACAGATAGCATCTGCGCCCAAGGTCCGCGATGTGAGGATTAGTCCGGACGGATCCATGATCGTCTACCAGGTTCAGCCCTTTTACAAAGCCGAACGCACGTTATCAGAGCTCTGGCTTGCTCAAACGGACCTCCCTGATAGCGCACGACGACTAACGAGCGAGGGATTCAACGATAAAGCAGGCGTCTTCCATCCAGATGGACGGAGAATCGTGTTCCTATCTGATAGGCACAGCCCAGGCGGTGCCGCCTATATTTATATCCTGTCCGTTGTTTCTGTTGCTGCGGCTAGGTTCGGTGGCGACGCTGAACCTGTGCCTTTCTCGCCGCATATCGGTCCAAAAGGTGTCCAGAGTTTCGAGGTTTCGCCCAACGGGCAGCTCATCGCTTTCACAAGCGCCGACGATGCGAAGCTATCGTCTGAAGAGGCCCAAAAAGTAGAGACTAAAGATGACGCACGAGTTTTCGGTGGTGGGACTGGGTCGAAGGAGAGGTTCGCTAGACTACGCGTATACGATTTCTCAACTGGAAAGATAACGACACTTGAAGGGATACACAAAGAACGACATATCGAAAGCTACACATGGAGCCCCGATAGTACGCAACTGCTGTACAGGCTGCGACACGGTCGAGGCCCCGAGTTTGCGGAGCAGGAAGTCATAGTGGAAAGTATTTCCGTCCTAGATGCCACACAACCCCCCCGCGTCATGGGGTCATACCCACGCTCTCCGTCAGGTCCTAATATCTGGGTTCCTGGCAGTATCATATCTTTGCAGAATTACGAGCCGAAGCATATATTGGATGCGAGAGCTCTATTTGTCCATCGTGCAGACAAGCCATTTGAGTCGTCTACTGAAGGAATCAGGCGCATGTACGGCTTCACAGAGGACGCAGTACGTATGATTGGCGTGGGCGCCGATCCCAATGGGGCGGAAGGGTTGGTTGCGGTGGAAGTTTGTTCAGACACAGATACACATATCGACGTCTTGATGCTAAGCGAAAACACCCAGAGTGTCAAAACCTGCGTCACTGTGTTTCGCACACAAGACGAAGCGATCTGGTTCGGTGCATGGGACACGAAGCAAGTGGTTGACGACAGAGGTAGAATCACGTACGTGATCGCTGCCGTACTCAGTTCCAGCGTCCGCCACCAGCCACCCAACGTATGGGCCGTACGAGTAACACCTGATGGTCAAGAGCTGTCCCCAAGGCTACGGCTATCATCCCACCTGCGGTGGTTGGGCGACCTTCCATTTTTCAAGACGGAGGTTCTCCGGTGGGTATCAGCGGATGGGGTTTGCCTTAGTGGGTTGATCAGGTATCCGCCCGGATACGATTTGTCAGAGGGGCCTCGGCCAACTATCCTTTTTATCCATGGGGGACCCTACAGGCACGGGTTTTTCTTTTTCTCAGTTTCTCAGTTTCTGATGAATCAAAACCAAACGTTGGGTTGGGTTGGGTTGGGTTTTTATAGGCGTGATATTCCCGGTAAGACATCAAGTTGTGTTTTGAGGGGGAAAGTAACCAGTCCTAATGGAGTTGCCGCTTTTTAAACAAATGAAGACTACATGCCTTACTTTTGCAATTGGCGCGAGCTCTTCGCTTTGGCAGGATATCTCGTTATTTCTCCTAATTATCGAGGCAGTGAGTAGGCTTGGCAACGACTTTATTGGCAGCGGTGATAAGACGTTGTCATATTTGTTTTTTTTTTGAACAGGTCAAGGACGTGGACATGACTTTGCCCACGCCGCGAGTCAAGGCATAGGTGTCCACGACTGGCCAGATTGTGAAAGCATGGTCCACGAAGTAATCCGGCGGGGTCTGGCAGATCCCGGTCGTCTAGGGGTGGCAGGATGGAGTCATGGTCAGTTTATCTTCCCGGTTATATCTTTTTTTTTTTTTTTGGGATTCATTGATGTTCTTAACGAGGTTAAACCGTTTAGGAGGGTCGTTAACGGCATGGGGTGTTACGAAAACCAAGACCCTCTTTAAGGCTGCAATCGTAGGTGCCGGCGTCTCCAATTGGGAAGGGATGGTCATGGATTCGGGGTCACCTGAACTAGAGGTTAGCATGGTTTCATAAAGAAGTAACGGAATCCTCGTTGGAGAAATCTCACCGATTCGAACAGACGGAGATCGGGCAGAGCGCGCCGTGGGACTATGATGGTCAGGAAAGGTCTGTGAGAAAAACTAGTCCGATACATTCTGTGGCTGGAGTGACGACTGCTGTCCTGATCTTACACGGCGAGCGAGATGAAAGGATACCAGTTAGTCAAGCTATAGGACTTTGGCGAGGACTTAAGAGGCGAGCGTCACAAAGAGGAAAGGAAGCAGCACAGCTAGTATTATATCCAAGAGAACCACACGGGTAAGCGAAGCTATTCACAAAGGCAAACTAGATGTTTACTGACATGGGGGGCAACTTTTAGTTTTGTTGAACGTAAACATGCTGAAGACGTCTTGAAGCGAGCACTCTTACACTTTAAAACATGGCTTTAAGCTATATTATCTCAGCGGTCGAGTAGAAAGTAGACCAACCTAGTGCGATTCACAAGACAGATCCAGTTATGGGAAAGGGAACATGGTGCTTTATATGAATAATAATACACATGCGGATCAGGGTTCATATACATTGTTTGTATACGAAAACGGGGAGATTATCTGAGAGATTCGTCTAATCTGGCGAGATCATCCTTCGCAGCTAGAAGCACCTCCTGTCAAAATTTTTTGATAAGTCGAATTCTCCGTCGACATGTTTATAAGCGGACTTGCCGTAACAAGCGATTGCCTAGCTTCATCCTTGATCTCCTTCCATCTCCTCTCATATGTCCTCAACAATTCATCGTATTCGTCCCTTTGCCTGCGGTCTCCTCTCATCGCCGTCCGTATGACAGCGCGCAAAACACATATACCAGCCACCCACTCGACCTCATCCAACTCCCACACAGAGTCACGAGCCATCATTTCCGAGAATGCACGGCCCATAGCATAGGCGTAACCGCTGTTATCGGAATCGCCTGCATGGCCCATTCCAAGCATCCCAAGTTCAAGTGCAGCAGCGTGGATGTTGGCCCACTGTATGTGGTCTTTCCTGCGCTGGCGATCCTTTGCTATGCGTTGCATTTCGTCTGATATCGACGAGGTGGACGTTGACGAGGATGGGTCTGGGGACTGTGTGCCCATTCCCATTCCTATTCCCATTCGCGTGGAACTTGGTATCCAGGTTGAGAATTTTCGGATTTGCATTTGGAGAGCGCGGGGACCTGCCAGTGGACCTGGAACGCCGGCATGGACTACGGAGGGAGAAAAGTAGGTGGAGGCGTCGAGAAAGCGACGGAGGTAGGTGTGTGGGTCTCTGTTATTAAAGTGGCTAGAATTTGAGTCTGAAGAGACTGCTTCGAAAAGGGCGTCCACGACGGCAGTCAAGGGGGTCGGAGAAGGATGTGAGATGGCAAAAGTGGAGATCATGGTGGCGAGGGTGGAAGAGTCGATACCCTGGAGAAAAGCATCGCGGATAGTGGACTGGGTTATTGGGATATTCAAGTGCGGCGACGTTGCTGGGGGTAGCGGTGGGGGGATGGGTGGCGGGGGCTGTAGAGCCGAGTACTGAACTGGAGAGACGATGGACTGTGAGGGATGGGATGAGCCAACGGGACTGGTTGTGCTGCTCTCCGCGTGCGGATATGAAATTATATTCGGGCCAGCTGCCACCGGATTCCATGTGATATCGCCTTGGTCCGGGTTCGGATGGGCTGAAATGCGCGCATTCAGATCTCATAGCGCATAGGAGAGAAGAGAAGAGAAGAGAGACATTTATCTGTCGTCTTTTTCGAGGTTCTAATCCTTCCTTCAAGTTTACGCCTATTTCTACCTACTGTATTCTTGAACCAGTTGTATATTTGCTATAAAAAAGACATAGAGGGGGTTAAAGAGCGGGCAAGTGAGTAATAGAATAAAATACAAATTCACCTCGCGAAACCTGGACTCTGATTCTTCAACCCCAACAAACTCGTCTGGCAGCCCGAATCGTGCAATAAAATCCGAAGCCCGTTCCAGGGCAAACTTCTTTGCATCCCCCCTTATCGAACCTTGAGATCTTCGTTCGAACTCTGGAAGATTGCTAAACGGAAAAAAGAGGCCAAAGGAGAAGAAAAGAAACTTTAATGTGCATAGGCTAGGTCTATTAAAAGTTTTGTTTTACCTTTTAAGAAATGTCAGTTGCTGGTCAGTGTAAGCTTTTGGAAGCCTGGGTTTGTGTACCCTAGGATCGCTGGCCATTTTGCACACAGAAAAACAAGGCACCCCAAAGCCTCCGCTGCAAGATTTTGGCACCGAATGATCGGATTTTACCGAGGTACCCTCGTGTTTCTTAAGATTTCCCATCTAAGGATTTCAACCACAGAATCTTTCCATAACACAACCTAAAATATTATAATATTCTATGGATATCTCTTGTATCAGTAGGTATATGACGAGTTCCTTAGTTTTGTGGTTTTCGGCAAATCGCAAGGTACATCGGTGTGAACAGCTGCAACAATAGCCATCGTTAGACGCGGGGTTCGAATTCGAGACACACAAAATGGAAAAGAAACAAACCTTTGTCCGACCCCCTTCCACACATGCTTCACCTGCAACTCTCAGCGTCTCACCAACGTCAAATGTTCCTTTAGGCACCATGCCTAACCACTCCAAAAACCATAAACCATTATGGGTGACTATCTGACCACTCCAGCTCATCCGCCAAACCGTAAAGTAATCCCAGGCGGTCTGTGCTTTTAAAATATCCCCTTCCAATGGATAGTACCATGGTATCGGATCTGCTCGCTCAGCTAGATCCTCCTCATGCTCAATCTGGAAGCCCACAGTCTTGAGAGCCTGCCGCGACATGCGGAGGGGGCGCATCTCAGGAATACCGTTCCCAAGCTCAATTTGGTGGGCGAGTTTCTTGTGAGAGGCGATTGATGGATCCCATTTGTCCGTCATACACCATTCATAGACACCAAACTGTTAAATTAAATCAGATTGTGGGTGAGGTAGTATAGACAACGAATGCTTACAATTCCTCCTGGTTTCAAGACCTTGAATATTTCACCATAAACACCTTCCCAGGTGGGCGCATGAACAGTTGCTTCAATAGCATAAACTAAACAAATCGTCAGATGAGCCTATACCAACCTCAAACACAAAACAGTCCCACCAGCATCGAAACTGTTCTCGCCGAACTGTTCCGAGAGCTTCATGAAATCACCCTTGACGAAAGTCACCTGGTTTTCTATACCCGCTTTGGCAGTATACTTTCTCGCACGGCCAATCTGGAACTCATTATTGTTCAAGCCGACGATTTGAACGTCCGAGAACTGGGCAATTTCCCGAGCGGGCCCACCAACACCACAACCAACGTCTAGAACTCTCATACCAGGCTTCAACTGCATCTGAGCGGCGAGGTAGTGCTCATGACGCGCGAGCGACTGGTGGAAGCCCTCCCCTTTGTTGAAACGGGAGAAATGGAAGGACTGGGCCCAGCCAAATTCGTATAGCTGTGTCGCGCCGTCGTAGTAACCTAGAAAAAGAAAAAACCTTGATGATTAGCTCAAAGCGTTGGGTACAAGACACGTGGATATGAACAAACCATTCACGACGTCGGTGTAGCTTCCAATACGGTTTTCGACTCCCTCCTCGTCTTCTCGCTTGAGGTCTGCCTTCCAGAACTGAGTGTAATTGGCAATACGGTCACCTTGGCGGCCGTCAGCAATTGCATTCCCATTAGTGTGTCCGTTTGTATGTCCGTTAGTCGTCATCTGTAAGGGAGACGAAGCGTATTAGTGACAATACGTCTCAGCGAGTAGACTGGGGGCGTAATGGAAACATTGTAACTTGTACAAGCGAACTCTAGAGTTAGACAAAACAAGCCCTAATAACTCACAGTTTAAAAAGTGAAAGTGGGGAAAAAGAAAGACTCCTGGGAACGAAAAATGGAACGTGGATCGACTTTTATAAAGGCTCTTATAATTAGAAGTCAGGTCATTCTTATGAAAAAAATTTAAAGCCACAAAAATTTATGACACCCACGTGATATGTTGGTCCCTGTTTATTAGCAGCTAAGTACCACGCAATCGTACGAGTTTCTTTTCCTCAGCAATTCCTCGAATGGCAACCACAGTGGGAGGGGGTTTTTATCAATCACCTGTTCGTCTTATGCTAGCTGTGCAACGTCTTTCATCGAATTTTATGGGGCCTCCAGAACGTAGTGGCCTCTTCTCCATCCTCCAATTCAACATACCAATGAACGGATCGATGTCCTTATGACGCTGAGTTATATCAGCCCCTCAGCACTTGAAAACTGTGCGCATTTCTGCTCGTGCGGACGTATGTTTTTCGAAAGAACTGTCGAGGCTCCACGCGAGTTCACAAAATAGTCGAAGCGATACTCCAAAATTTCACCCAAAAGTGACTGATTCTCTGGAGTTCGATAAATATAGAATAGCGCCGCTTAATCTTGTGTCGTTGAAATTGACGGTCGAGGGCTTCACCTGAACCCGACGTCGATCTTATCAGTGCCAGAAAACGGGTTACATAAGCGATTCAGTTTATGAGAAAGCGGGGAAGTCGGCTGGTACTTTTCATGCTTTGGTTTTTCCAAAGCAAGAAGGCTTCCTGACAATGAATGACAAGATGGCTTCCCCCTGATCAGCTCATCGCCAACTCATTACACTAATTTCTGTCGCTTTTATCGAAAGTTCAGACCCTTCGTCCGGGGGATGGCGGCGGATTTGGGTATCTCATTTGGCTCGCCTTTTGCTAGAAACAGAAACTAGCACCTCTCACGTTAGAATTATGCGATTACAGCGAGATATCACACTGTCAAGCTACAACACTCTTCTAGAGCAGTTTGATCATGTCCGTCACGACCTGGTCATTGTTTTTTCCGCGTGTTTTTCAAAATAAAATCGCAAATTCTCTCAAACATGATTCCAGACGACAACGATAACGGCCATGGGTGATGGGATGTGTTCGTCATTCTTAAGCTAAGTAAGTTGTCTATACTTTTGGAAAATGATAACCGGTGTGCCTAATACTCTAAAGGTGCTTTTTTCGAGCAAAGGTTCATCACCACCACCCTCGTGGGCGCTATGTATCTTGAGGCACTGATAGGACCACCAACAAGAACAGACCTTCACTCCTCCGAAGATGCCATTTAAAGTTATCCGCTCTCCTCCCCCCCAGCATTCTGTCAAACAAATCTTGCCGATGCAGAAGCCTTGAAAGAATTCGACAACAACTGTTTAACTCGTGATTCACTTGTTAGGATAAGAGGGTGCTATACAGGTCCAGCATCTGCCAAGTTTGGGACAGGGACCACAACCCTAGTTGCACCGTTGTATGGATTTACAATCATCAATCGTAAACTAGCAGACTAATGATCACACAGCCTGAATAATGTCAGTTCCATTTTTGCTAGTATACGATTCCCACCAACAGTTTGGACGGCACTTGGTTGCTTTACGTCAGTTGACATTCTTTCACATCGTATATTACCATTGACGCGGTGTGAATTCGAAAGGGATCTGGATCCCGGCTCGCGTACATTAGCTGCTAGGGGCTATGTCGCCCCAGCCATAGACATGCCGTATTATCAGCTTCTCTGTGGACTTTCTGGTTTCGTTTATGCTGGGGTTGAGTTTGACCATGAATGCTGTACGTCAGCCATAACTCTGCTTTTCAACAGCCGCTCATATCATCTTACAATCCAGACTGTGATCATGCCATCCAGGTTCCCTGGTGTCCCAGCTCCTGCCGATGAGTGCAACATTCCTTGTTCCCCGAAATTCCTCAAATCAAACTTGTGGTGGTGCAAATCGCATCGATATCTATGCCAATGATCGAATACACCCAAGCAACCCTGCTACAGTGATTGGCCCCAATGCAACTACATGGGCTTATGATGGATGCCACATGTAAGAGTTAAATCTCGCACATGATAATGTGAAGTCTTCTTACCCTTGCCCCTAGTGACAATAGTGTTAGCTTTTTGAACGCTTCCTACACCTGCAACCTGGAACTGGTGGTGTCACCCCACAGACCTGTGTCAACACCTGTTCTGATGCAGGCCAAGGTATCGCTGGAGTCGAATTTGGATCTGAGTGCTGTATGTATCTAGCGTGTTCGCTTTCAAAACCATACTGATGTCATCTGAAGGGTGCGGCACGGCTACCAATCTTATTGCTACAAAGGTGGCAGATGTACAATACGGGAAGGTCTGCACACTCGATACGACGTCCTTCTGTGGGAACGACGATCATGTGAATATTTTCAGGCGGGCTGCTGCTTGAAACCTGTCGCTCGGGTCAGCGTTGTATTACCTACTGGTAGTGTGTAGTTGCTACTTACTTCAACTCATAACCCTGCAAGCTTTTCCGAAAACAACCCAGATCCCCTCTCGCGGCTATCATTGTCGAGGAAGACAACTGGCAAGGTGTATAAAGGACTCTTCTTGGGACCTCGGGACATATGGGGATTGTTTCTGCTAGGGACACTCTACACCTCTCACGTTGGGATACCTCTGTACGCTTCTGCCAGGTCTTGTTGCGTCGACCAGGGCATGGAGACTACCAGGCCCACCCAAAGCGCTATGTGATGGTATACTATAGTGCTGGTAGTAGATTATGCTCTAGCTAAATCTTTGCTGTAGTTTTATTGATAGAGTAAGGCAACATGTTTCGGGTCATGATCTCCGCCATATTTTCTTTGACCTCCACAACAACATGATTTCAAAGAACTAGGGGGCATCGAGAACTGCCTAGTCACCAAAACCCACTCTTTTCGACCCAATCCTTGTCGATCCAACAAGAATTCACGCCGACACCCTCTCCGTAAATGAGGACGGTGACGAGTTCACGATGACTTTAATGATAGGATAAGATATAATACATACATACTACAGCGCTTGGCGAAGTTGTAAGGAAATGACAAATATTTTGATGACTTTGTCGCAGCGTTGGCATGTTTCATGACGGGCTTTTGGGCCAGTACAGAAATTTAGAGTAAACTAACTTGAAAAATCTCGCCAATGAAGACGAGGCTATTGTGTTTAGTTATTAGCACCCATCGAACGCTAAGCCAAAGCACAAAACATACCGCTGCAAGCTCTTGCTTCCATACACATGCTTCAAACACTATTTCCAGTCCGGTTTCTATTTGAGTAATCTCCTTATACAGCTTGCTGAACTCCGGTTCCAAGTCGCTTTTAGTTAATTCATTACCGCCAATTTTCACCTTTAGTCGGCTCAACGCTGAAAAGCGTTCACGAATCCGAGCAATTGTGACGAGCCAAGGGAATGCTTGCAGTGTGGCACTCAAGTCTTCTGGAGACGTGCAAGCATCCAAAACAAGTCCGACCGAATGTATCCGGGCAGGGGGCACCAAGTCCACGACTTTCCACATTGTATCCATTATCAGATTGCGGTCTTCGTTGAGGTCTATGGTACCAAAATAGAGCGTGGTGAGGTCGGTACATGCTGAGAAATCGATGTTGGCGTAGTAGGGGAGAGCATCTACTCGAAGTTCAGTAAGTACAGTGAGGTTGACAGGAGGTGTCGCGAACCTTTGTTAAGAACAAAATCGCCAACATCAATGAAGAGCCCTCCAAGCTGAGACCCTACGTGTCGTAGGAATTGTGAGATGTACGGTACATATTTGTCAGGCCCCCCCAAGGGGAGCGATGAAAGGCGAAGATGGAATGAATCCACCACAAGTTCAAGACCTGTGGGTGTCTCAAAATCCCAAACAGGGTGTAAGTGGATTAGCGAGGTGCTATCTAAAGCTCTGAGATGTATCTTGCGCCGGAATAGATCGGCATCTGGGATGAGATCCTCAGGTGTACCTAGTAACTGGTGGTTACACAAGGTCAGACGAGTTGTCGAGTTGGCGGAAAGGGGGATTCTTTTGAATTGGTCTACATAGTTTTCAGCCTCGTAGAATTTGACGTTGTCGAATTGGAGGTCTGTAACAAGGAGGGCAGACAAGAATTCGAGTAGATGGGGTGCAATATAGTGCCAGTAGGTTTCCGTTAGCCACAAGCTCTCCAAGCCTGTCAGCTTTTCTGCGAGCGCTCGTGGGTTGTTCCTGGGTTTGTAGGTAAAAAACCGTGGGTTGTTGAAGAGGCCCTCCAGCTGCAATGTTTTAATGGCTGGTGCGATCGTTGATCGAGGCGACTCGAGTAGATCGAGGAAACGGTCGAAGCGTTTGTCATCTGAGAATTTGAGTGTTCGAAATAGACAGCGACGACTCCTGTAGAGTGTATATTGAGAGACCCTGGCCAACACAAGGAGAGATTTGTCGTCAGAGCGTTCGATTATTTGATCCACAACGTCGTATGGGAATGGAAAGGGCGAAGGCTCTGCGGCGACGGTCGAGAACCAATCAGTAATGGAAGAGAAAAGCGAAGAGAAAGACATTGAGTGTAGATTTGTTGTAGTGCTTGTCCAAGTTGGTGAATACACCTTTATGTAAATCACTGTTATCAGCCGCTCATCACATCAGCTCATGAAACCATCAAAGTCTTAGACTTCATGACGACTACCGGATCACTCGGTTCGCGGCTGTGAAATGTGAGATCGAGGCCGTGCAGTGTGCATTATACTAATGACTATGTAGTCTGCCCCAAGCACTAGACTGTTGGCGCTCTCTATGGAAAGACGATTTTTTTGTAGAAAGACTGGCTGATCTGAGTTGATCAAAATTTGGGCACGTGAATTTACTTACTTACTACGACTTTTCACGTGCCCGAATTTATCGGGTTGCCTGGTCTCCTCTACTTACTAGATCTCCCGTACAAGTGACAGTCACCAGTCTAGTGCTTGAGCCGACGAGTCACTACTAATATACTGCGCACCGCACGGCCTCGATCACGTAGGTATGATACAAGCGATGTCACAGAATACCAAACATATCCGCAGTTTCCTTTGGATTTTACCAACCGCTAATACCCATTTAAACACTTTCTGTTGCTTCCAAGGGAAAATAGGTTGCGCCAGTGAACAGCTTCGACAAGCTACTCGGTTGCTACCTTTTGAAACCATCAGCGGATATCCTTGTTAGTATGTATAGAATATATGGGGAGATGGTGATCCACTGATCACCCGTGAATCGTCCTTGATCGACGATGAGCCCGTTAAAATTAATCGACAAACCCGAAAATTAAACTGACAGATCACCACCCGCAGGTAACGTACGCTCCAGAAGCGTTCGCGTTGAATGAAACGTGAGTGTATCTGTCCACAAGCTGAACGACGAACTGCAAGGGGCTATAAAAAAAAAAGATTCGGCCCGTTGTTAGAC
>JABCKK010000066.1:4281-31535 GCA_018221785.1 Calocybe gangraenosa
TTCTCCATGCTTTTTTTTCTATTCCATTCAAGGACAGAAACGTTTACATCATGCCGCCGGGTGGAAAGGTAATATTAATAACAGAACGACATACCGCTTTCATATACACGAATTAGGGCATGCACAGAAATGTCACAAAACATGCTGACCATGATTAAGCCGCTCACATCAGAACATTACGTTTGCCATCTGGTTTCCCTGAATCTATGTACGTCTAAAAACCATTAAGGTGACATCATCCGACAGTGAACTGCGCCCTTCCTCATGTTGACTGAAAATATTTCTACCAACCCACCATTGCACAATAAAGCGAGTGGTGCCATTTGTGCCAGCATAGAGATTCCGACAGTAATGAAAAGCCTCAATTAATGCTCACACAAGTTCTAGGAAAAATCTGCCCAAGAGAGCGGCTTCCTCAAACAGAAATTACTTAGAGCCGAGTGCACTGGGACCAAACCTAAGCCCAGTAGCCAAATCAAGACAGACACTTCAGTCAAAAAAACTCTGGAACAGCTAAGACGTGGGGAAGCTGAGTAACGGGGAAGCGAAGTAGCAATGCCACCCGTTCCAAACGGACCGGCGGAAAGAATGGTGTCTGTGAGCTGGTGAAGGACTCGAGAGAAGCTGCTTTCGACGCAACAACCAGATACTCACATGGCAGATGAACGTCAACGATTAGAAATACACAAGGCGAGTGTTCATCTGACTCGGCCCACAATCAGGTCCGAGCGAAGTTTTATTGCCAATGTGACTTGTGACTTAACGCCGTTCTATAATTGGAGCTCGGAAATCCGGGAGAAGGGCGTTGTCAATCATGTTCGCAGCAGTGCCAAGCCTTCAAAACAACTATAAATGAGTCAACACCTGGGTACCTACTCATTACCTTTCCCAATCACTGGCAGGAGACATGGAAAGTCTGCTCAAAATACCTGCCATTTTGGCGATCACAATACTCATACGTATGACCAATAGTCCACCCCGAGCGGCTGCGACCACCAAGACGGTTAAACAGGTTCCTGGTACTACCCCAGGAGGCAAATATTTTGATCGGATTGGTAACACGGATCTGCCTATCATGAGGGTCAGTCGTAGCAAACATCAATTCCAATTGACAGCTGAGTAGGAAGCACAGGTGATCATAGTAGTGATAGCTATTGCAGAAATCGCGATTATAGCTTTACCCTCTATTCTGCCTGGTCTAGGCCTAGCAATCCCGCAGGTTCTCCAGATCAATCTCCACGATACTGCATTGTCTATCATCGGCCTCGTCCTGATCGCGCTCGGTGGCTCTTTCAAGCTCCTGTGTTACTACACATTAAAAAGGTTCCATACATATGGCCTTTACATCGTCGAGGACCATAAGCTAGTCACCGTGGGTCCATACGGCATCGTACGCCACCCAAGTTATACTGCAAGTATGATACTATGGACTGGGATGGTCTTTTGGTATCTCGCCCCCGGATCAATACTGGCAGAGGCAGGAGGCTCGTTTTCAGCCAAGGTCCTGCCAATAATTGGACTCCTCTACGTTGCGAGCATCTGTAATGGGATACTCGGCAGGATCGTAGAAGAGGACGAGATGTTAAAAAGTATGTTTGGGGCGGAGTGGGTCAAATGGGTAAAGTCGGTGCCTTACGCTCTCGTTCCGGGGTTATATTAGAAGCCGATACCCAGCTGTTGCATTGTTGCAAGCTATTGTGATGATGATTGCAATCATGCACTCATTGTCTGGAGTTGGAGCCCTATGGATTGAAGCTGAGCAGGTTTTGAGTAGCGTACTATGCTGTAGTGGTGGTCTATAAGTTGTTTCTCTGAGTCGTTGATACATTGCAACGCACTGCGACTTGGCACCAGGCCAAGCCCCTTGTCGCCAGTCAGACTGGGTTTGATCATCACATCCATCTCACTTCCGTTACCCTCCTCCATTCTCCTAGTCGATGGACTTGATTTGTCTGGGCCTTGGCACCCGCATCTCAAAACTGGTTTTTGCGAAGGCTTGGCGTCGCTACATTTTTGGACAAACCACTGGCAAGGTACCGGCTTTACGCTGAAACACCGTGTAAAAGCTCCTTTCCTACATCTCCAGTGGTTCCAACTTCATGAGGGACGTGGAATCGAGAAGCAGCTATGCATGGATTATGTAGCCGTGGCCCGGATCATTTCTTTCAGGTCAGTACTGGAGGCTTCCAAGAATGGCTCGCTTGAGTATAAAAGTCTATAACCCTTTTTGTGCTTGGCTATTGTCAGGGGCTGGTAGCGCTTGATGATGCATGTCTAGAAAACGTGGTACATACGACATTCTCGAGCTTTGACTTGATGTGAAAATTTGGTTTCAGCGCTCTAGTGGTGGCAGGCACATGATCCACAGTAGATATTGCGGACGAACTAAGCCAACTTGGCGGACCACACCATTACACCAACTAAAAAAAGGGCCATCTATCAGCCAGGGTAGGAGCACTGCCTCGAACCAGCTAGATAGGAAACCACAACAGTCTTAATTGTCCGAATAGACCGAATAGATGAATATCGGCTTCAACCATGATGTGATCACCAACGTTCAGCCTAGGCTGTTTAAAACCTACTCTCTTTCTCACCAACCATATAGCCAACCGACACCATGGCAAACCTTCTAAAAGTACCTTGCATTCTAGCAGTAACGGCGGCAGTACATGTTATCCATACGCAGCCCTCAACACCTCCGAAGGTGATCGCAGAGCCTATCCCTGTAGCTTCAGGCAGTGTCTATCTTAATCGATATGCTGGCTCCGCTATCTACTTCACAAAGGTGAGTAACGATGTTGTTGTCTCGAGCGATAGTAGCTGAGCGTAGGTGTTTTCAGAGAATCGCATGGGTGACGGCAATTGCAGAGATTCTCATCATAGTATTGCCCCCGGTTCTGCCATACCTAGGCTTATCAACCCCTCCGATCCTTCAAGTCAATCCCCAAATTACGCCATCTTCAATCGTCGGACTTTCTCTCCTCCTAATCGGGGGTTCTTTGAGGTTCGTGTGCTATCGCACACTGCAAAGGTTTCATACATTCCGCCTCTCTATCGTTGAGGACCATAAACTGGTCACCACCGGCCCATACAGTATTGTGCGTCATCCAAGCTATACGGCCGCCATCCTAGCATCCATCGGGATGGTCTTTTGGTACTTTACTCCTGGGTCTATCCTGGTGGAGGCTGTTGGAGGGACCTTTCTATGGAAGGCATTGTTCGCAATTGGTATGGTCTACATCACGAAAGTTAGTGGAGCGGTGATCAGCAGGATTCCAGATGAGGATGAGATGCTGAAAAGTGCGTTTGGGAAGGAGTGGGATCAATGGGCAAAAGCCGTGCCGTACGCCCTCGTCCCAGGTTTGTATTAGAGGGTGGCGTCATATTCGTGAAAGTTCTCTTGCTGTTCTTCGATGGACGCTCGACGTACAATACCTGTCAAATTTGCTATCTGCTCGCTTCTTGCATGCCATCAATCCAAGTGGTGATATTTTGTGTCGTAGACGAAGAGAACGTGATCAAAGAATGGTCGATGTCGACGCTTCGCACCAATATGCATCATTCACTTGTCACGACATGCTAATTCGGGATGATTTCCATCACGAACGGCTCTAGAATCAACTTGAATACCAGCGTTGTATCTGGTATCCACTCCCTGAGACGTCCCACATTTATCGTCTCTCTAGATAGATCTCCCGGCCTGATCATCATGAGGAAGCACATGTCATACAAGGTATTGTCACATCGGAGTCAGCCTGGGAAGCAAAAGCTCGTTTACCCCTTCGATGCTTGAAAAAAGATGTCAGTGATGGGTACTAGATGATCCAGATGCTAGTGCGCTATAGAGAAGAAGACTAGATTCGGAAAAGAGCAAAAGCTGACGGACTTGTATAGGCCCCAGCGGTGGGCCTCTAAGATTTAGCGCTGTGTTGTTCAGCATTGCGAAGTACTCTATGTATCAGCATACAATGGTGATTGCGTTATGCGCATACTAGTAGTCAAAGGGAGTTAACCTCGATGTGCCTGAATGCAGCATCGAGCTTAAGTTGTGGGATATTCTTGCAGCAGTGCCAGTGGTGTTTATTCAACGTCTGACCCTCCCTATATTTTGATTCTCCTTCTCTTAATGTCGGCCTGTCGACAAATGCTCGAGAGTCTAGCATGACTCACATGAGGTCTCCACCACTGGAGCGGCACCCATCCATTCCGTTTCGGTGGACCGTGGTATCGTAACTTAAGGAGATTTGACAAAACCTAACTTCCGCACTCTTATACCGCGACACGCCAGCAACGAAAACGCCCCAATCTGTGCAACCTGGTGCGTAGATAGATTAGTTTCAGGACACGCAAATCGCCACAACAGTAGGCTCACTTCAATATAGAATGCCCGAGCTACTAGCTGATTCATGAGGATCTCAGGCTGTCATCTGGGCGTTTGGTGCCAAGGACTGGTCCAACGAGTGGCAACAAATAATTGTATGTAAATCTCGACCTTCCTTCCTTCCGCTTCTCAATTATATTAAATTATATTGAGAAGGGCGGAGTCATGCAAATATTGCCGAAATGTCTGACGGTCCTCATGAATTTACATCAAGACAGCTACAATGTGATCACAAGCGCTCTCGCTACTCGGAACGCTTATTGGTGAAGAAGAGAGTTAGCCAGGTGAATATCGCTCACGTGCCTGCTCTATTTACCAACCAACCAAAGCTACGCAATGGATATGGAGAACCTCGTCCAAGTAACTTGCATATAACCCACACGCAACCCTCCACAACTCCCAAGGTGCTCCAACAGCCCTCCCCACCCCAGGCAACACATATTATGACCAATGCCTCGTTCCCAGCGTTTTCCCTCTCCTGAAGGTCCGTAAAAGGCACTTATTCTGTGTCAGAGATAAGTGTAATCGTGCATGTCTAGAAAGCTATATGGTTTATAGCATGTGTGGAGATTTTTATTATTACCGCCCCTCGATCTTGCCAAACCTGAGCGTGCTGGCTGCTGCAATCTTCCCTGTAAATCTCCACTCTACGCCTTTCTCCATCGTCGGGTTTTGCCTCATCATCATTGGGGGTTCTATGAGGTTCATGTGCTACCAGGCGTTACGGAACTTCCATACATTCCGCCATTGTATTATCGAAGACCACAAGCTAGTCACCACGGGTCCATACAGCATTGTGCGCCATCCAAGCTATACCGCCACCATACTCGTATACATTGGGATGGCTTTATGGTACTTCACTCCTGGTTCATCTGTGCATGAGGCGGAAGCAGGTTGACAGGGAAGGTAATATCTGTAATTGGCTCCGCCTTTATCGCAAAAACCTGCAGTGGTGTATTTGACAGGATTGCGGAGGAGGATGGGATGCTGAAAGGTGCATTTGGGGCAGAGTGGGACAAATGGGTGGATTCAGTGCCTTATGCCCTCGTACCCGGTTTATATTAGAAGACAATGATTCTTGAGCTAAAAAGGTTAGGTTAAATACCCTTGTTGGTAAAGGTACAGCAGATATATTTCTTCAGACCTCGGCGCAGAAATGTTGGTTTGGCACTGAAAATTTCTACCCTCTCTTGTTCTCTTCCAGGACCTAACAACACTCAGCTGGATGAATACTAGGCCCAGTCGCCTTGAATGTATCTTCCTGGCCAGAATCAAGGTTTCTGCCCTGTTGTGTTCGTCCTCAGTGTTGGGAAAGGCTATCTGTGTATTAGCGTTATTGATATATGCGTTATGCACATACTAAAGGGAGGGGGGGGGGGAGGGGGGACCTATGGCCTAAACTCAACGTGCAAGTCAAAGGCATCAGTATTGAGCTTGGATCATGGGTTGTCTTTTGAACACTGGCGTCAGCAGACGAATTGAATGTTTGAACCTCCCTGTTTGACGGTCCCTCTCTTTGTGTCTCCCCATAGTTTACAGCCTCCGACAACACCGAAAAAACAGGTAATCGCTCAAAATTCGGTTCAGTGGCTGATGTGACATGAACATGGTCTATGAAGAGTGAAGCGCCCAGCCGATAGTTCACCTATCTTGTTATCTCTTCTTTCTCTTCTCTTTGAATCGTTATTATTGGGTCCTACAACTCTGACAGTCACGAGTTGATAAGAATAGCTTGAGAGCCTGCGACTCCAGCGGCACTAGACCATTGATCCCGTTTCGGTGGGGTGTAGATGTCGTGGGTCTAGGAGGTTGTTAAATTTCCGGCTTCTGCACTTCCATACCGCAGACTAGCGGTCATTTCAACCCGGCCAGTCAATTGAGCGAGGCCGATGCGTATACGTATACGCTCCAGGGCACACAACCACAACTGTGGAGTAAATATTCAAAGTAAGAATGCACCAGTGCACGTACCCAAATGGGACCATAAGATCACAAGGACTTGTCGATATCCACCAAATGCTGACAAATAGCTACAAAAGGTCAACCTTCCTTCGGCTTCCAAGCTATGTTCAGTCATGCCTATGCCGAAGTGCACGAACTTCCGATTTTGCGGAAAGACAGCTACAATATATAAGACAAATAGGCTATTTGGAACACTTACTGACTTACCTGCTCTCTTTTTACCAACCAGCCTACCAACTGTAAAAGATATATGGAAAACCTCATCCACATTACAGGCATTCTAGCGGTTGCAGCGGCGATGCATATTGCCCATACGCAGCCCTCCGCAACACCGAAGGTGCTCAAACAGCCCTCGCCTACCACCCCAGGCAATACGTATTATGGTAAATGGCTTATCCCTAGGATTTTCCCGCTCCTGAAGGTGAGTTAACAGACATCTGTTCCGAGTGATAGCTAAGCGTAGGCATGTCCAGGGAGCTATATGGGTGATCGCAATCGTAGAGATTATTGTGGTGACCGCGCCCTCGATTCTGTCAAACTTGAGCATAGCGACCCCTGAAGTTTTCCTTGTAAACCTCCACGCTACGAACTTCTCTGTTGTTGGTCTTTGTCTCATCCTACTTGGAGCGTCTATGAGGCTCGTGTGTTACCAAGCACTACGGAAGTTCCATACGTTCCACATGTGTATTGTTGAAGATCACAAGCTAGTCACCACAGGCCCATATAGCATTGTGCGCCATCCAAGTTATGTCGCCATCATGGTCGTATACATCGGGTTGGTCTTGTGGTATTTCGCTCCTGGATCTATCCTGATAGAGGCAGGCGGAGGCACGTTGTCGGGGAAGGTAGTATCTGCACTTGGCCTCGCCTTCGTCACAAAAGGTTTTAGTGGGGTGCGCGACAGGATCACAGAGGAGGATGCGATGCTGAAAGGCGCATTTGGGGCAGAGTGGGAAAATTGGGTGGACTCGGTACCTTATGCCCTCGTCCCGGGTTTATATTAGGAAGATCGTAACATGGCCTGGAACTGAAAAGGATGAATAAAAGCAGGATATTATGGGAAGGATACTGTTGGAGTGGCAGAACGTAATTTCTGCGCCAAGATTCAATTTGATTTTTCTGACCAAGACACCCAACCGACTGAGCGCTAGCTCTTAGACGGCTCGAGAAGCACCTTCCTGGTCATAACCAAAGTATTATGCCCATCTTGTAGTCGCACTTACACGATCGGTGCAGTACGGAGGGTATCGGTACTTGTCATCATAGACGTTACTCTAAAATGTCGGCTAGTACTGATACCATCGCGAGATGAGCCTTCTGAACTAGCAAATGATTCACAGGCGGATATTTAGAACTCACACCAGCCGGGGCGTGGTCAAAGGAGAAGAAATTGATCCATGTGTTACCTGAAGATGTTGTCGTGATGGGACTGGCTGATTGGCATCCATAGATAATCTCGAGTGAGAACATAAAACCATCACGTGTCAGTAAACGCGTTGCCGCAATCTAGCGCATAAAAAGATGTCAGCCACTTGTGGGGAATCAAGAATTCAACTAGCCCAATGAATTCTCTACCATTCGAAACGTCTTGATAAGAGATATAAGCACGAGGGTGACGATACAAGGATGGCCATGGATGCAGAGCTGATGGTGACTGGCGCAGAATGTTGTATTACTATTGCCGAATTTCGGATACGCGTCTTTCGAGTAGACTGTGAAGGTCCAGGCAAGCGACTCGATCGTGGGGGCTAAAGGTGATCAAATATCTGTGCGACCAGTGTGAAACAAGACCCTATTTGTGAGCTGTCCTCCGAGGCCCTAGGCCCTGGCGTATAACATGCACGCACCTTTTAGCCATCAGTCTAGGCACAAAAACTTTCAAATAGTGTTACCATTATACTATCTTGAAGGCCAACACTTCGACCGAAGTCTCCAGTCGCGTGTTCGCCTCCTTTTCGAGCTGTCTGTTGTTGTAAATCGGGGCATACATGAAGGTAGAGCCGAAAGAGTTGTTGGTGGAAATAGACATCTTAGAAACCAAAGTTGTTTTCAAAAAGTCAATGCTCGTCATCGGTCGAAGTATACAAATACATTGGGATAAAACCTAAAATACAATGAAATCGCCGACTGGTACCAAAAATGCTCGAAACGAGAAAACGCGAATGATGCATGTCCAGGGATGGTTGAAACTAAGGCCCCGACGAGATTAAAGAGCATTTCCCACTTCCTTCGCTTTTTTCCCTGCTTCTCTGAGACCAACCTCATGTGTAGGCCTCCAAGTCCCACTTCCTCTCAGATGACCTCCGTCGAACCATCCGTCTGGTAGTCTTTCCTGCCCGAACCATCGCCATAACGCATCAGGCGAGATGATTGCATCCTTCTCCTCTTCTCTTTTCTCCTCTGTTATGATATTGTCCCAGGGGCGGCGATGAGACCGCATAACACACCATAAGAGCCCGCACTCGCCCAACGCTACTCGTTCGTGAAACCAGCTGAGCTTGTCAGAAGGCTGAAGAGCTGCTTCGCGCGATGCATGGAGCAGGCTCAAGTCTTTCAATGTGAGACCTGCATGGTCTTTGGGATTGCCTTCTAAGTTCATGCTAGTGTTGGTAGTTGAATGGCATGCAAAAGAGAGGAGTTGTGCTAATAGGGTGGGGTCGGGTGAGGAGCAGGTAGATTGATGATGTTCTGTATGTACGAGCGAAGCATCATGTGCGATATGAAATGGACCGTGGACACAGAGAGAAGAAAGGTCGAGTGTCCATGTTGGGTGAGGAATATGTCTGAGGAGAAAGGCGAGGAGGCGGACGTTTGGGTGATAGGTGAGTTCCTGTTGGCGTTCCTTATCGTTCACAACTGATGATGGTGTTGAGAAGAGCGACACGGTTCCGCAGGTGAGATATCCAACGATGCTGAGGAGGAAAGTAAGAGCATAGGTAAGGTTGTAAACAGACTTGACTGCGCTGAAGAGAGTCCAAAACGGAATGTTAGTCCCATCACGAGGACTGGACGATCAAAAGCTCAATACAGTAAACTGGACAAGGATAAGGACTCGCAACTCACATATATCCGTGATTGGCGAGCGTGTTCAAAGCAGGGCATGGTGAACGGCTAGCACCTGGGGTAGGCGGGATAAAGGGGAAGTCGATGGCGTTTTCACCGTTGTGGAAGATGAGAGTTGAGGTGGTAGTTGAACCTTGCGCCATACTTGGAGTTTAAAGTGTGAATTTGGGGCCCTTTTAAGTGTTGGCTGCTCCGAGGTAATACCGGGCTCGAAGGATTCATCTGAACTCATGACGTAGGCGCAAAATAGGGGGGAAGGAGGTGAGCCACCTAAAGCCGTTTCTCGTGCGGCTGACAGTCTGAAACAATGTTGCGGGTTAAGCACATATGGTCGAAGTTGTTTCTAGAGGCCTAGAATGCCCTACACTGAATATTCCACAATAGAAGACTATCGCGAATCAATAGTACCTGTTTGTCAACTCGATCGTTCTTGAAGCTATGGTATGGTGTAGAGTGCTCTAGATTTGGATCAGGCATCGAATGACTCCGTGGATGTCTTGAGGTAGAAACGGGTCATCTGAATCCGACAATGGGCACCTATATAGAAGAAGGATTCTCTGACATCCCGAGGGATGACCTAGGCAGTCGAAAACTCTCGGTCATTCGTTTGTCGTTCATTCAACGAGGTATTCCGTGGACGGCTTTAGTCTCCGCGGCGCTATAGTGAGCCTACTATACCTCAAAAACTGCCTGGAGTAATATCGAACATTACAATTGTCGTGTTCCATAAACAGCTTAGTAGAAGGGACTGACGAGAAAATGGGGACTCGTTGGTAGATTCTTTCAACATTTAAACCCTGAGCTAGGAAAATATAACAAGTTGAGAGTAAATCCCTTGACGCTTCGGTGACTACTTCTCTCCAATCCTGGATGCGGTGAAGGCTGAGGTCCAGGACATGTGTATGTAGATTATCCATAAGCCTATTTGTATACATGTGTTGTATGCAGTGATCATGAATACATCAAATGCATCATCCGGATCACTTCTGTGCACTCACCGCCTCATCGCGCTCAGACGTTTCTAGCGTAGAAGATGCTTCTTCACCAGCTTTCACGTACCACGTCACCATTGGATTAAACTAGAACTCTTGATGTCTCTTCTACCAGCGCCTCACCCGAATACTCTGCCCAACGAACTCCTACACAAGGTTTTAACTCAAGTCATTGCCAATAGTGTCCATACAATATGCATCTTTCCTGGAAACATAGAATGGGATATGAACGTTCTCCGGACGCTTTGCGGAGTCTCTTATAGCTTTCGGGCTATAACTTTGGAGTTAACGAAGAAAGCTTTTCCGATTGCACAACTTGGAGATAGCTCAAGGTATATCTCTAGTCCCACACACGTACGCTCTCACTGATCCTCCTGAATTGTAGTATGCTTCTTTCGGTATCAAAACAACTGCAACGCCTGCGGCTGTTTGGTCTAAAGCTTCACCATCCTTCTGATTATACTTCGTATTTCCAACCTCTCCCCGAAGATTCCCTCTTGACGTTTGGTTACTCTTTGTTCCTCGCCGCCTTGGATCTTCGACTCAATTCTGTCAATTACAATTGCAACATACACCCATTTCAAATGACCCAAGAAATCATTATATCTGCGCTATCCACTTCATTCGTCATCTGCCCCAAAGTCGAGCCGCCTGGTATGGCTGATGTTCTGTTCGACGCCATGTATAAGGAAATGCTACTTCTTAAAAGCGGTTAGTGTTTGATTATTTACAATTGGTATGTACTTATGCGTGTACAGGGCTTACAATTTATAAAGCATCGACAGAATTGGATCGCCTGATGGAACTAAGAACCACATCTATGACCTCTGAACCAGAGGATATTGAGTCGCAAAAGCTGGCACGTCATGGTCTTTTATACAATGAGGCGTAGCTCACCTTGAACCTGGACACAGGAGAACCAGCTTCTCATTATGGAAGAGATTGAAAAGATTGAGGACGCGCAAGAAATTTACCTTGACGTCGTTGCTTCTGGCCTAATGGTTCGACCATGCGAAGTAATTCCTAGGAACTCCTGCTTGAAACATGCCTGATGTTTCTTAAGGTTCCCAAATTCACTTTAGTGATCAACAAACTTAAAGAAGTTCATATGAGGTTGGGCGAAGATACCGTATCTGCGAGGCTGGAAAGGTTACTTGAAAGGTGGTCATCAATCCATCCTTTCCTCAATTAACGATTTGTATCTTTTGTCATTTTAATGTTGTGCTATTGACCTGTGTTATCACTTTGAATGGCTGGCAATGGCAAGTCCTTTATAGTGATCAAGGGCGACTTTAACACTCACAAGAGCCTTCTAGCTACCGTCACTTGTTGTTTCCCTCATGAATATCTTGCAAAGATGATGGTGACCTCTCAGTACCCATAGTCAAGACGTTCTCTGCATCAATCAACTTCACTTCGGGATTCAGTATGAGTCCAAATCCTGGAGCGTTCAGCGCCGTCGCTTCGATCCTCCCGTTAACCGGTAGAGGTTCGTTAAGGAAAAGCTTCCCAAAGCTAGGTTGAACGGACTTCCCATCAGGTGCGTTGCAGACCATCTATATCACTCCATATCACCGTTAGCAATGATAGTCAACGGAAGACTGGAGGGTGATGGTACAACCTCTGCGAATGGCGTGTTGGTTTGGCTCATGGCAAAATGATAGCTGTAGCAACTGGATGCATGTGGAACGACGGGTATATCATATGCCTCTGCATGCGCGCTTATTTTCAGTAGCTCCGTGAGCCCACCAACCCAGGTGACATCAGGTTGCAGGATGTCAACAGAGCGGGTCTCAATAAGCTTCCGGAAGCCATAGCGGGTGTACTCGTGCTGTATCAACTCTGGATGATGAAGCTCTGAAGATAAGCTTTTCAAGGCTTACCTCTCCTGTAGTCCACTTTAACTGCGGTAGTGCTGCTTTGAGACGCCTGAAGCCGTCTTCATCCTGGGGATGCAACACTTCTTCCCACCACTCGATATTCAGGGGTAGGCAGCGGGTTGCAAGCTCAATTGCATATTGTACATTGAGACTCATGTAACAATCGACCTATTCATCTATAAGTACTTACACAGATTCTCGAAACCAGGTTGAACTTACCATTATAGGAAAATCCGGCCCAACATCTTCTCGATGCTTTTTCAAAAACTCAAAATTCATTTTCATCCCATCAACTTCGTCGGGGCCATATGGAAGCGGGACCTTCCCACCCCAGAATCCCAATCTTTTCGCCTCGGCGGGCAGCGGACCCGTAGAATAGCATCTCAAGAAGTCTTTGGTTTTGCCTCCGATCATCTTGTACACTGGCTCACCCCGTATCTTACCGAGCAAATCCCATATCGCAAGATCAACACAGGAAATCACGGCGATGGGTAGACCTTTCCCGCCATAGAACATTGTCGCGCGAAACATCTGGTCCCATAACATGTTGGTGTCACGAGGATCTGCACCGATAAGGAACCGTTTGAGGTGTGCGTTCACGATCCAGCAGGCGGGTGGGCCTCCTAGTCCCGTGGCGAATCCGGTCGTACCATCTGAGGCGTGTATCTCGACACAAAAGGAACCTAGAACATTGAGCCCCCACTGGACTCTAGATTCCTTGTATTTCTCATAGCGCGACCTAGGAGAATCGGATTAGGAGGTTATGTATTGAAGAGGGGTGCAACAACAGACATTGGGTTTGCAATTGGACTGTCGATGATCCAGTGCCCCCGGTTTTGGGCATGATAGTCGGCGCCGTCGCCCTCCTAGAGTTGCGTTGAATAAGCGAGAGAATAAGCGTAATGGACTTGGGTGTACACACACTATCAATAAGGTATGTTTTTACCGCGCTTATGTTTGGAAAAGTATTTCGGGACATGGCGTTAGTAATGATTGAGGTCTAAATGAGCCGTTTTATAACAACGTCTCAGCAAACTCTAACCCGATGCCCGACGAAACGATAGCATGGGCGGCCGTCACCCGGGCCGTCAGGAATTCGTGAAGAGCCGTGAGGTGTGGATGCTCATGGATGTGCCAGTTTATTTCAGTCATTTGACCAAATTTTACGGCAATATTTCACAGCTGCTTCTTTTTAGTTTCACAGGCAGGCCGTAATGTGGTGGCATCGGCTCACTCAGTGTAGTTTCGACCTTTAGCAACAAACGTCAAGATGTGGATTATGCCACTGAGGGGAAAGTACATGGTTTGGGCAATTACAGGTGATTTGAAGGGCGTCTCAGACCCATCTTGATCCATCTTTTAATTCTTCATCAACTAGCATGCTGTTGCCAGGGCTTCTTACTTCTAGGCTATGATCAGGGCGTAATGTCCGGAATCGTGAGTGATGGCGAGAACAAATAGCTCAAGTCCCATCTTGATACGCTCTATAGATTGGAGCCGACAATCAGTTTGGAAAAGACTTCAATCATCCGAATCCTACCACGCAAGGAACAATCGTATGTTCGCATGTATCTCGCTGTTTTGATGGTTGTCTTATTCCAGCATCAGGTTGCCATATATGTAAGCTAGACCTAACTTCGACTTGGTGTGTCTCAAGCCTGTATAGGACATTGGATGCGCTGTCGGTAGCTTGTTTGTATTCTTCTTTGGCGAGGCAATTGGAAGGAAGCGCATGATCATGTCTGGCGCTGCGACCATGCTTGTAGGCACCGTATGCCCCAATTTGCAATTTCCCGCCCATCAGCACAGTTCAGCTCATTTGCTTATCATCAGGCTATATTAACAAGTTCGACAACGCTGGCTCAACTCTATGTTGGACGCATTGTCACCGGTATCGTAAGTAAAGCAGAAGAAGTGTAAGCGTATCACGTTGACCTTATTCGTACCAGGGTAATGGGTTCAACTCTTCCTCGATTCCTGTCTACCAGTCGGAAACGTGCGGAGGAAAAGATCGGGGCAAGCTCGTCTGCTTAAACTCTACAGTTACAATTATAGGGCTTGTAATAGTAAGTCAGTTGTTGGATTCCAAGGTAATGCATTAATCCATGTGCTAGGCTTATTGGTTGGACTATGGAATGAGCCGTGTTGATGGAGCTGCTCAATGGAGACTGCCAATCGGCTTTCAAGCTGTATTCGCGTTATGTCTTTTACTACAGGGAATGGTGTTACCCGATTCTCCACGGTGGCTTATCGCCCACGGGTACCAAGAGGAGGGGTCTCGCGTTATTGCCATGCTTGAAGACCGCGACTCCACCAACCACCCGGATGTTTTGCGAGTAACCCAGGAAATCCAGGCATCCTTGGCCTTGGAAAGCGCTGGGGGTAATATACTCAACAATATACTAGTACCAGCTACCTAACTTCTCCGACCCATGATAGGTCCATTTCGTTACAAAGAGCTTCTAGAAGGAGGAAAGATACAAAACTTCCGACGTATATGCCTTTGCATTGGTATTAATGTTATGCAACAGTTCACCGGGTAGGTTTAGTGCATTTATATAATAGTTTTCACCTTACGCCTAGACTTTTAGAGCGAACATGATAAAGTAGGCCATCTCCTACCTGTCTGTGTAACATCTCCAAATATGATTGCAGCTACCTAGCTCCAGTGGTTTACCAAAATACAATGGGCCTCTCTCGGGATCTTTCACTCATATTGGGAGGATTCACCGCGGTAACATACATGCTCGCATCGTTCATTCCCCTCTGGGTATCTAATTTCTTTCAAGGTCTAATGAGATGCTTACCAATTAATCACTCTAGACAGTTGATCGGTATGGAAGACGTCCACTCCTTATGATATCAGCGTCAGGATTGTCGTTTTGCTTCATCATCGCTGCGATTCTTCTTTCCACTGGGACTAAGGGTGCAGCCTACGGAGCAACCGCCATGGTATTCATTTTCCAGATATTCCTTGGTATTGGTTACCTGCCAATCGTGCGTCACCCGTTGAGCGAAGTTTACAAGCACTAATCTCAACCAAAGCCTTGGCTTTATCCCGCCGAAGTATGTACTAATTCCGTGCTCGCTGTGGAAGCCTTGTCTAATACAGCGCAGATAAGCACTACGAGGATTCGTGCCCGTGGCTCTTCGATATCAAGCTTTTTTAATTGGATGTAGGTTCTTATTATACCTAATCCATGTAAACGATACATGCTAACGTCCCTTAAAGGTGTGTATTTGCCGTCGTAGAGATGACCCCACCAGCGATAGCAAATATCGGTTGGCGTGTCTTTATTATCTTCGCCATTTTTAACGCATGCTGGGTTCCTCTGGTGATTATCCCGTTTATTCTTATGGTGAGCACCCAGCCTGATCTTCTTTCAATTTGCAAATAGGTATATTGCGTAAGATCATTCGGCGACTAATCCTATCCATATCTATTGATATCATTACAGTTTTTCCCAGAAACGCACTCGCTCGAATTGGAGGAGATAGACGCTATCTTCGAGAAAGGAGGAATAACGGGTGGAGTCTGGGGGAGCCCGGGAGGGATGACCATACAAAGGCGAACAACCTCACCAAAACTAGAAGAGAAATGAGCTGGATTGAATATATTCACTAGCTGCTGATATAACATAGTTCCCTCGTATGCAAAGTGCAAAGCGGGAGTCGCGATGCGCCGCGTATACTTATAAGGATACGTGGTTGTGGAACCCACGCCAAAAGTACCTATACAATCTTCCATCAGATCTATCAGACTATTAAGCTTCGGTTTTTTCTTCTATGGCAAGACATACAGTATGTATCGTCCATCATCCACATATGATTTCTTCTAGTACGGGAAAGCGGAAGCGCGAAATTAAGGGAGCCAAGAAAGTTTCCAAGGAAGAGATTCCAGATGACTCTTTCTCCGCCCCTTGAGGTCCTGTCAAAGGGCGCTCTATTTGCGATGTCCTGGAATGCGTGCAGCTCTCCCCATTGTATGAAGTCAACAGCCAATATCCTGAGGTAAGTACCAACCTTAGCGATAACGACAAGTCAAGCTTATTCAACATCAAGCTCAAGCCCAAGAGCCCATAAGTTGCCAACTTCTGTACTAGTCACGTGATCCTGAGTATACTCTAGATTTTTTTCTTGTAGAGACAGGGTTTACTCCTACTTCCAACAATTATGTTCGCTGGCATTTTAAGATCACAGGCAAGGCTCGCTCTAACCCTTTGCAGAGCTCGAACCTTTACAGTCGGGGCTAATCTACACCCCACTCGAGCCTTAGCTCTCCCAACCCCTTTCACCTCTGGCTTGCGGCTGTTATCAACTTCCAAACCATTATGGGACGAACGCACGCCGGCACTACAAAAAAAGAACTTGTATGTTGGGAACCTACCCTTTAGCGTCGGCGAGGACGAAGTAAGAGAAGTTTTTGCGCGTTTCGGCGAGGTTGCCTCAATCAGAATATGTGTGTCGAGATTCAAACCCCCTCTGTACCCACCGTGTACTAAGCAGATCCTTTGAACTGTCAGCCCTCAACCCGCAAGGTACATCTCGCGGGTTTGCACATGTGGAGTATGCCACCGAAGAAGACGCTGCCAACGCAGTTCAGTCTGCAGCTGTTGAACCTTTGTATATAATGGACAGGAATCTTCGTGTCGACTTTGCCCTCGAGCGAAGGCCTGGAGGCAGAGAAAGGGAACCATCGAACACTCTATACTTCCATGGCTACCATGGCAATGCAGATAGTCTTCGACAAGCTACTCGTTCGTTCGAATCTAGTATTATTGACATACGGTTCCGTAAGTAAACCCAACTCGCCGCCACCTATAAAGTCATTCTGACCTCTGTTTAGTCAGGGACCGTGATACCGGGGAGGCTAACGGTGCCGGATTCATCCATTTTACGAGTATCGATCATGCGACCCAGGCCCTTAGTGAGCTCCATGGGGCTGAGATCTCGGACAGCGAATCTCTATTCCTTCGTTATGCCACCCCAAGCAAGAACAATACAGGCGGAAGCGGAAGAAGGGATGGTAGGAACGACTCCAGACGAGGACGTGGCGAAAGGCGTTATTAACTTATTGGTACAATGACTATAGATCCATGGTTCCCCCATCGGCCTGCTTTTCTAACTTGCTGTATTTTCACCTACGTATAATCTACCGCACTCTCATCTCAATCTTTTTTACAAAATGCTATGGAGTATTAATCACTCCGATGCAAAGCCACACACCTACAATACCTATATCAACCACTATGCTCGTCTACGCCCCCCTAGTAATAATCTAGACCAGCTGTGGTTCTACAGGTGATATCATCATCACGTAACAACTATTGGGTGTGGCAGTTTTTTCTCAAACTACCTTGGTTGTTACGCTATGTTTCTAACATTTGAGACGTCTCGTCCACTTAGTGGATCGATCTTACCCTCAAGCTTCGGCGAGTGATGGTGTAATGCAAGATTCATAACTATACAAGGTCACTATGGAACTATGAGATAACAGAAGAGAATATCAGAACACTAGTACTGCTGGTGAAGATGGTCCTGAAAGTCGCGTTGACTCGACTGATGAGACCGGAGACGTACTGCTTGCATATGGTGGTGGTGGTGGCGAAATCGGGGTGGAAGCTGATAAGCGAGATATTGTAAAAGAATTAGATTGTGATGGCTGATGGTTCTTGAGTATGCTCAGTGCGCGGGCAAAGATAGAGTTTGACGTTGGTACTGCGACCTGTGTCGAATGAGGGGTGAGGAGAAACTGTGTTACTTGAGAGGTAGACTTCCCAAGCTTGCGGGATCGAGCGTTCGGGAGTTGTTCAAGTTCTGCTCGAACAGACCTTGGAGAGGGAGGTTGGATTACTAGGGAAGGGGGCGTGGGAGGGTACGAATGAACACTAGATATACTGAGTCGATCATGAGGGCCAACTTGTGGTTCTAGAGTTGGGAGTGGGTTTGTTCGAGAGCTGAAAGAAAGTGCTGCATCTGCATAGTGTGGCGAGTTTCTAGGGACCGGTACTAAAGGAATAGCTACGCCTGGCGCAAAAGACGGAGAGCGTATGCGAATGTACCATCCACGTTTTGGACGATGAATTGTCCAGCAAATAGTACTGGTTGGGTTATGCTTGTATGTGTATCAGAAACAAAAGCCACACAAACCACGAATTAGAGTATTCGCCTCACCACGACATGCTCTATAATCTCTTCGTCACTAAGAAACCGTTCCTTGGATCAGCCGTCAAGCCCTATGTCTGTACAAAATCTTGACATTGACCAACTTTATACCAGATGACTGTTTCGGAATCCTCTTCGAACACGTTAATTCTCATGTCAGATATAACATCAGAGCTATTGCAAAATACTTGTTAGCTTTCGACGCGATAACAAAGTGTGTAGTTGCCTCTGGACTTTGTATCGAAGCAAGTTTGAACTGGAATCTGTAGATGTCGTAGGAAGGACTTGAGTGGAATTGGGATCGTTTTCCATTCGAAATAAGTTATACTGTTGGCGTAGTCTGGTTAGTTCTAAGGAGCTTGTGATGTAGCAACCATCAGGTAAACCTTTGACACCGTCGTCGTTGGTGGCGCGAAATCCGTTGCTTGGTGTAATGGCTGCCGCCAAACAATGATCACCGCACCGCGTATCTGACGGAATTATTTCCGGAATGTAAACTTTCATGCCGCCCAGTCCGGCGTACAACTGGCTCTGTGTTATATATTCAGCTGCTAACATCCTCTCGCATGCAGCGCAGCACAGAGTCTCTCAACTTTACCCTACAACTGTTCATTTGCAACGCCGCCAGGAACTAGTCAAACGCGAACCGTCCCGCTCACCAACGGAATCTAAGAATGAAGTCGATCACATATCTCCTGTTTCGCATATTGGGGAGCAGAGTCCGCCAGATCGCGTCGCTTACCGAGGGCGAAGTGTCCAAGACGAGCCTGTCGTAACAGAACCCTTCATCCCTCCGACTGAAGAACTACCCCAGACATCAGCCTCTGCGCAAACTCCTAGGGACCACGTCGAAAAGGTACTTGTTACTACCGCATGAATCTAATTGCTTGTGAATGTTACGCATCAACTCAGTTGGTTGCTAAATAACTCACACTCTCAAACTTTTCGTACAGGATCAAACGCCAAATGCGCCTGAAGCATTTATTACCCCCTCACGGAATCTCCAATCATCTAAAGTACCATCATCACGAATTGGTAGATTATTTCACTATGGAGGTAACTCAAATCTCTCAAGTTTAATTGCTTGTGTTGAGTTTTAATCACTCGTCAGGCCTCGCTGCCTCTCTCGGTGTAGGCGCAGCTACCGAAGTATTGCGCCGCACAAGCGGCACATCTAGTGGATCACAGTCGTCCGTCTTTATGACAGAAGCAAATATTAAGCGCTTAGTTTCCAAACTCTCGGAAATGCGTGGGGCTGCTCTAAAACTCGGCCAATTTCTCAGTATTCAGGGTTCGTTCCCTACGTTTCATAGCACAGATTATTCATGACTAATACATAATGGATAGATACTCATGTTTTGCCAACGGAGATTGACCAAATCTTCCGGCGGGTGCAAGACAGCGCACATTACATGCCTGACTGGCAAATGGAGGTCTGTGCACTTACGACCTTCGAAATACATGGAAATATATGTAACTCATCGATCTAGAAAGTCATGACTTCCTCACTTGGTCCAGACTGGGAAAAGAACTTTCAGTCGTTTGAACGGATACCATTCGCTGCAGCCTCCATAGGACAGGTTCATGGTGCCATTTTGGCTGCCTCTGCTTCCCCAACTGGACTTCCAGAACCTGTTGCGGTGAAAATTCAGTTTCCAAACATCGTAAACTCGATAGACAGTGATATCAGCTATATAAAGCTCCTCCTCACTGCTGGACGACTTCTTCCCAAAGGACTCTTCCTAGATCGTAGTGTCCAGGTAGATTTTTTGTTTTTGCTTCTGTTAAACCTAACTCTAAATCAAGATATACAGGTTCTGAAGGAGGAATTAGCGGACGAGTGTGATTATACTCGTGAAGCGTCATTCATCAAGAGATTTGGCTCTCCATCTCATCTTGGAAACGATCAACGATTCAAGGTTCCTTGGGTATGGGAAGGTAGTAGTCCATCGGTACTGGTGATGGAGCGAGTACATGGTACAAGCGTAGGCGACGCTGACATCAATAATATGGCTGGCAAAGACCGCAACGACGTAACGTTATTCCCATCTCAAGGTGTATTTGTAAAACTGAACCGAGACAACGTGGTTTAGATTGCAGCATGGATATTGGAGTTGTGCCTCAAGGAGCTGTTCGAATTCAGAGTCATGCAAACAGACCCCAACTGGTCAAACTTCCTCTGGAACACGCATACGCGACGGGTACGACAATTCTTTTTGTGTCAAAGGGTAAACGGCCTAAATTTCCAGCTACGAACAGGTGGAACTGGTTGACTTTGGTGCTACAAGGGAGTATTCGAAAGAGTTTATGGACAGCTGGCTACGACTTCTTCAATCTGCTGCATCTCAGGACCGGGATGGATGTATAGAATGGAGCCTCAAGTTAGGTTATCTTACTGGCAAAGAAAATCAGGTAAATGCGGCAGTTGAATCATTCCTGATCGGTGTTTGACAGTAAAACCAAACAATTTTCTCAGCTCATGTTGGATGCCCACGTCAATTCCATGATCCTCCTTGCCACCCCATTCAGATCGACCACTGAGCAGCCATTCTTTTTTGGAAAAGGCTCCGGTTGGTCTGAGGTTACCGCGGCGATTCGTTCCCAGATTCCTGTGATGCTAATGCACAGGCTTACCCCGCCGCCTCGAGAAACATACAGTTTGAATCGGTGAGCCATGTCCTAGGCTTTCTATATATAAAAATGGCGTTTTTGAATAATGTTGTAGAAAACTGAGCGGCGCGTTCCTTCTTGCTGCACGCCTCGGTGCGACGATTGACACTAAGATGATCTGGGACCGAGTCATTTCAAAGTACCAGTTCGACTCTTAGGAATGCCATTCACAGCCATCAAAAAAAGAATATCCTATGGACTGTAGTTCTAATGTGATCAACCCATACAAATGTGGCTCTATGTAATAGAAATTAGTAATATAGCTGTCGATGTTGAAACCCAGCAAAGAGGCGCAATGTTGTCAACCGTGGCGCCGGTTAACTTTCTACTGTGTAGTGTAACTGATGAGAGTTACGGAGTCCATAATAGGGCAGGAAAAATCAATCGTCTACTGCGCTTTTTTAGACTCTTCGGCGCGACGTTCTTCACGCTTGGCATAAATCATGTCCGTAAATGGGCTTAGAAGGGAAAAGATTGTGAGTGGAAGGCTGATAGCAAAGTTAAAGCAGGGAGGCCGCTTACCCTTCATAGCCGAGTGCTATGATGTATACGATGTAGACGTAAAGAGAGATGAGAAGGCCAGCGGGGCGTTCGTACCTGGAACAGAAATAAGGTCAGATTACTGGAATGGAGGAGCCGGTTTTCAAACGTACCAGAGGGCGCCGGCGACGAAACACATAGTACTCCCGACGTACATGGGATCACGGAGAGTATTGAACGGGAACCTGTTTTTTTTTTTGTCAATAGTGTCATCGATACAAACAGTGGGGCAGATTACCCAGTAACGCGATGGTCCATGAGGATACCAAAATAGTCTCCAAGGAACGTCCCAGTTATCCCCAAGGCCCAAGTTGACGTAATGACGAACGTCTGGCCGATGAGGAAGAGGGCTGCTGGGACGAGCGTGGCAAAGGGTTCGGGGAGGATGGCTTTTCTGGGTTGGTCTTCTAGAGCGCGGTGATACCTGGAAATAAGTAGAAAGAAGAGGGGCCGTAAAGTTTATGCAAATTGGTTTTAGCCGAAGCAGAACTCGACATACAAGGAATCGCGGAGGACACCAAACGAGAAAATCAAGACTGCTAGGAAATAACAGCCCCAGCGAGTGTTTCCCCCGAAAAGACGCGTGATTGTTTTGTTCCTGTACTCTATAGAAAGCGTGGTGAGCTCCAGAGAAGAATATATAAAAGAATAAAAGAACGTGGCGGTTTACCATTCTGAGCTACGATGTTCCATGCTGTTGGGTTGAAGGCAATGGAAACCAAGGCAAGAGTTAATGAAGACTTGGAGAAGTCGACAAAGGCATAAAGGTCATTCAAGGAGACAGTCATGGGTTACACGGATTAGTTACTGTAATGTATGAAAGCAAGGTCGTGTTGTCATCACGTAAGCAGTACTCTTTCTTTGCGTATAAATCTGCTTGTCTCCTTTAATGGATGGCAAGCAGTATAATTATCATTATGAATCCAAAAAAAGGAGAAAGAGAAAAGCCAATGATACCTGTGCTATATAAAATGTAGGGGCACTATTATACAACGTCCACGCAGAAGAATGTCGGCAAACCCCCACACTACGCGCTAAGATAGGGTTGGTCAAAGTCTCTTGAGAGCCTTCTTTCTCTTTTCAGCTCCCGTCGTCGCTGCCCCAGTTGCCGCTCTCTTTACTGCTTTTGCTCCTGTGATAACCACATTCGGACTGGCTTTGCCTCCTACGTTTGCATCCGCTGTTCCAAGAGGTGACGGCGAAACGTGACGCTCTTTGTTGAGCAATGGGATGCCTTCCTTGTCGGCGGTTGATAATTTGGATGGTGGAGCGGGTGAAGCAGATTTTCGGATGACTATGGGAAGGGTGAACGCGGATGATGATGATGGAGTAGAGGAATGGGATGTTGCTGGGGGTGATGGTGGTGTGGCCGCTGCGGCCGTTGTTGTTGTGGTTATGGGTGGTGTTGGAGTAGAAGAGGATGCCTCCGAGTCTGAGGTCGAAGACGGCGTGTCAAATTCGGCAGGTGGTATTCGTGGGGTGGCGTGGACACTCGTAATAAGTTTTGCTCGGTCACAGTAGCTCGAGTAATTTTCCAGCAATAGTTTGCCCGCGTCCTCATCGAGGGCCGATTCGGGGTTGGGGTAAATGAGAAGGCATTTCACGGTGACGAGGATGTGTTCGATGCCATATGTTGACTTCCAATCCTTTTTTAGTGTGTTCACGCATATTTCGCCACTATTGGAGACGTTGGGGTGAAATATCTTGGTTGCAAACCAACCTAAAGGATCCAAGTTGGCAGGTTAAGAATGATGTTTGATAAGATAGAAGGTCTACGGTACATTTTGGAGGCGCAGCCGGGAACTCTTCTGTGAATTTGAACTTGACTTTAAAGTAACCACCAGAGTACGGCGTTCCTTCTGTTACAAAGAAACGCGATTCGGTTAGCCGCTTTAGCTAATTAGAGGTTGCAACGCGTCTAGACGCGACCCCCTTGAGTTTTGATACTCACCAGGGCCTTGTATGATTCCTGTAACGTCCAGCATGTCTTCGTCGCTTGTCTGTATTCGGATGCCCTCTGGAGGCGACCTTTTCAGTTCGGTCAGTTCGCGCATTATGCGGCGTATGGCAGCAGGTGTTGGTGACTGTTCAAGTCAATACGATGGATACCAACGATAAAAGTCTTTAACCTACCATTTCAACGATGAGCTTTCAGAGCAAAGAACGAGTTCAATTTTTGAACTTTGTACTGATCAAACAATGTCGGAGTTTTAAAAATAAAGTGATTATGTAATAAGCTACAAAGACGGTATCTTTCCTGGCCAAAAAGCGGGCCCTCCCTTGTTCACTTCATACCATGGCAGGTCGTGTGCTAACAGCACCTTCACCCGCGACATCTCCCACAGCTTCCTGATACGCAAAATATGTGCCTCTGCTGCGTCTTTGTCAACATGAATGCAACCAATACCGCTGTGGGTCGCAATACTGCCTTTGCCTGTGATCAGATCCCAGTGGTGTGCGCTGTCACCCGCAAGGTATATCCATGCGCCGTCGGACGAAGTACGAGCTAGTATGTTCAGGTGCCCATTGAGATGTCCTGGCGCGTCCACTATGTAAAGACTTCCGTCACCGTAATAGTCTAACGCGTGAGGGAAGGGACCAAGCGGTGGCCAACCACTCGGTGAAAGGTACTTTGCGCGCCCCTCGGGAGGTATTCCAGGTAAAACCAGCGTGCTATGGTGACCTGGAGTGTTCAACTCCTTTGCTCCATCACCAACGAGAAAAGTGCTCTCCGGAAACAGCGTCACATCTCCCACATGATCAAAATGGATATGGGAAAGGCAAATGGTGGGAATGTCAGCTGGCGACAAGCCACCTTTTGCAAGAGAGTCTACAACGTCCTGGGGGACATCTAATACCCATGTGTCCTTCAACTTTTGGGGGTAGCTTTGCCAATCTTTACGGATCCCAAGATCGAAGACGATCCTGGTATTGGTGGTCGAGTGTTCGATGAGGAAAGACAAGGATGGCGCATTATCGATTATTCCTGGGGAGGCACTGGTAGTAAAATAGTGCCTGGGGAGCTCGATCATCCCTGATTCAAGCGCAGATACATCACAATACGCTTGGTTAGCAGCAGGCGGAGGAAGTGACATGGCTGATAGATATTTGGTGCGTCATTCCCAGCAGGAGGATTCAAAAAAAAAAAAAAAAAAAGTAATAGCGTACCTTAACTCGAGGATTGAAAATCGTCAGGTATGACCACCTAGGGTTTGTTGCGGGTATTAAGTACCCTAGAATCAAAAGCAAAACAGCCAAGTGACATTACCAGAAATATAGCTTCGACAATCAGCTGGATGAGAATTCTGAGGGGTCAGGTGAAGATGTCGCGTGTAATCCGACACTAGGCGAGTCCCTGTCAAACGCCTCCAGCCAATAGGCTCCCGGAGGTTATTTATCTGGTAGATGGATCAAGTTCCCATCACTAGTTGGTAGTAGGCGAAAGATTGCCAAGCATTGTTGTGGTACATTCACACGTCCCTACATACAAGTCGCGTTCCACAGCCTCCAAAAAATCCATGGACCTCGATCTCAATAATGTTCACGTCCTCGTTACTGGTGACGTTGTACATAAGCTCACATGGTCTCACATGGCTGATCCTGGCGATCATAGGCGCTAGTGGTGGTATTGGACTTGAGATAATCAAGGTGTTCCTGCGTAATTATCATACCATATAATATGAGTCCTTACAATCCTCTTAATATCTCCTGCCTCGACTATAGAGCAAGGAGCAAGGGTTACCGCCCACTATAATACGAACAGAACACCTCTACAGCCTTTCATTGATCGAATCGGACCGGGAAAAGTGCAGGCTATCTCGGCTAACTTGGTTCTTGAGCACGACGTATCAGGCATCTTTTCTGAAGCGTCTGCTTCGTTTGGCCCCGTCCAGATCTTGATCGTAAACCATGGCGTTTGGCCTACAGCCGACCAACCTGTAGCGCACATGTCCCTAGAGCAGTGGAAGTCAACTTTGGACACCAACCTGACGTCCTCGTTCCTGGTTTGCAGAGAGTTCCTCAGGGGGCTTGAAAATGCTTCGGAAGATCTCAAAGCTTACGCATCGATCTTGTTTATTGGGAGTACTGCGGGGAAGTTTGGTAGGGGATCTCTCTCTTTGCGCCACCCTTTTTTTTTCTGTTCTGAGTTTTATCTTGAAACGTATTAATTTGTCAAACCCGTGTTTTTGTGGTAGGTGAGGCGGACCATGCTGACTATGCTTCGTCTAAAAGTGGTAACGTATCCTCCTACGCTCCCAGATACGTTCTACTGACACAACCTTTCTCTGCGCCTCCCAATAAAGCGATGATGTACGGCTTGACCCTGTCACTCAAGAACGAGATTTTGAAGATCGCATCACGAGGACGGGTTAATTGTATCGCACCTGGATGGGTGAAAACGGTGATTGTTCACGCTCCACCGGGGTCCGACAGCCTGATACCTTGCGCATTTGTGAAAGCCGATGGCAGAAGCTGCTCTGAAAGATCCGGCGGTGGTATACCGAGCATTAGCAACGTAGAGTCGTTCACATTTTATTTTGTCGTACCCTTCCCTCTAACCAGATGAGTGTCCTCCTTGCCCTCGTAGTACTCCTTTGAAGAAAGTCGCCGTAACGAGTGATATAGCCAACCAAGTTGTTGTCTTGTCTTCCCCTCGGATCTCAGGACATATCTCAGGCGAGGTGATCATGATCGCAGGTGGAATGGAAGGTGATTCCTTTCAGTTGAAGTTTTACGAGAGGGAGTCCGAATGCTCGAAAACAGGTCGTCTGCTTAACCTTCCTCAAGACATCGGGCAGCAATAAAACAACAAGTTGGCTGATCGAATGTTGGTACAATGGTAGTTATAATACATACAAAAAAGAGATATTTTTTACGCAGGAACAGCACCGTGCAACCTGAAGTCTCTCGAACTAGCGCCAATCGATATGTTGATCGTTCCTTCTGGCTTCCGCCAGCCTTGGTCGACAACGTCCCAGATGGACAATGAATGGCGGGAAAGATTTATTGTTACACTTTTGGTTTGTCCAGGCTTCAAGTCGACGTCGGAGAAGCCCTTTAAGATCGAGGGCGGTTCTCCAGCTGAAGAGGGCATTTGAACGTATAGCTGGGGTATCTGGTAATGTATTGAGTGTGAGTATTGGGCCAGGAGCGCCATGATGTGGTCATCCGTACCTCCCCTCCAGCAACCGAACCGGTATTTTTCACGTCAAAGGTGACTTTGAATGCCGGGCGATGCAGCCTTGTTCGATATGCCTTTTTAGCCTAACTTTTCCAATAATCAACTCAAGCAGAAACTCACCATAGGGCCGTGGATGAACCAACAGCTATTGGGCTGGACTTTCCTGCATCCCAGTTTTTCTCCAGCTGCTGCGAATCTGAAGCGGAAGAGTTGATCTTTGAGACACGCAGGTTGCTATATTGGAATTTTGTATAGCTGAGACCGAAGCCGAACTCGAATCGGGGTGTGATGTTCCGCTAGAAAGTCATTCCGGAACAAATGAACTTAAATGCGGCCGGCTTTCTATATAGACGCCAATAACTTACAGCGTCGAAACCTCGGTGACCTATGAGAAGACTGGACACGGGACTCTTGAGTTA
>JABCKK010000067.1:0-16185 GCA_018221785.1 Calocybe gangraenosa
ATCACAAGGCTGGATCAAAGACGTCGATGTGAACGAGAAAGAACACGAGACGGTGACCCAAGTCAAGATAGCAAAGCGAGAGCGTCGCAAAGAAAAACTCGAATCCGACAAATGGCTAATGAACGTAAATCCCTTCGACGTCACATGTCGCGCATGCGGCGAGGTCATCATACTAGACGGAGAGTACTTCGCTTACTATTGGATAAGGCACAAAGATGTCTGTCTTGAGATCATGAACCGGGTCTTTGAGGTAAGGCTACAACAACTTGTTTAACTTGACCAATGCTGATAGAACCATACTAATATAGGGATGGAGTCACATTCGTGTCACTACCCCGAGCGACTATGTGGGCATGGGACTTCCAGCGTCTCCTTATATCGACCAAGCATCACGTGGGGCAATCTATCCAGGAAGTGGTTTGAGACCGACCGTAGCAGTTGGCCCGCCCATCCCATGGTTGGGGGCATCTGTCATGGGTGAGATGGGTGTGGGGCAGCAGTCAACACCTATAATGGGGCACTACACCCATTATATGCCCTACCCACGACCCAACGGCGGTTGGCCAATGGATGCCAGCTTCGGTGTCCATTTCGAGCATAAGATGGATGGGCAGAGCCGCCATGTGAATATCGAGCACTCAAGAGGGGGAAGGAGATATTGGAGGACCGAGGGCGATCAAGTACTGCCCACGATTTTGGGTCGCAGAGGAAGGAGGGGAAGACCGTCTGGTCAACAGGTGCCGTCCCCTAAAAACTACTATCCAGCAACTCCTGCCGTAATTCAAGCCACCTCCAGTGGTCCCCTGCCTAATCGACCAACCCTGAGGATCGACAGCCAGCCCATCGCTCAGCCCACGCCTTATATCGGCTGCGTTTCACAAGATCCGGACGATCGCCTTGCAAATGTGACCCCGGCACTTGTGAGTAGTAAGTGTCCTATGTCTACTCAAACAGGATATTACTGAGTGACATACATCGTCATCTATCATTTAGGCTCTAGCTCCACGCAGCAAGGCCCCCAAGCGCAGCTGGCTGCGTACACGAGCGGTTTTGGATTAACTGCTTCGTTGCGGCTGCCCCATATTTCAGACTGGTACCAGACCAGGCATTATCCCGTACGAGGACTCCAAGGGCCTGGAGTACAAGCAGAGGACCACGCTGCCTTACGTAATGCCTGAATCACTCGCTATCCTTCCCTTCTTTTACAACATACACCTACCTACATATATGATCTGTGCCATATTCTTCCTGGACTATTTATTTTCTTTGAATAACGACATAAACACTACTTGTTTGCTTTTGCTCCGATAAATATAAGCGAAGGGCTATAAATAATTGATTGCACATGACCATCGTCGACTACGAACTTGTCAGCTACAGACCCTTCTCATATCTTTCTATAATGGAGCTCTCCAGCCTGCAAGAACAACGTTTGGGCCTTCAATATCTCCAAATTCTCTAGCGAACAAGGATACCTCTTCATCCTACCTGCAAGCGTTGTTGACCTCAACCTCCCGAGTGACGGCTGTTCTTCACTTCCTCAATCGTTTTATCAGAGGGTTACATGAACCGGGTAGGGAGAGCACAATTCTACGTGGCACCGTTGGACCTGACAGACGCTTCAGCACGCGGTTGATGTGGCGCATAGTGGACAGGGCGAGCTATGTATGATACGTTTCCTCTTATGATCTGACCCCGGTTTGACAGATAAACGTTATATTTTTCTCCCCAGTATGTTCCAAAAGATGAACAGACGCATCGTCCATGTGTCGACCCACAGTCCGTTTGTGGTACGGTTTGTCTATCAGTTGCGGGCCTTTCAGAAGGACAAGGGGACGATAAACAACCGTCCGGAAGACGGTGACGCTCAACACACAGGGTGTACAGGGAGGCTTTTTCGTGCTCAAAGTTGACGGCAGACCCGTCCTCGGGAGGAACAACATACCATACGCATATCACGTGGGAATTAGTATTACCATCTTCGCCATTGAGATAACCGCCAGCCATGCTCAAGTCACCGCTGATCCTACCCAGCTTGTGCAATAGCTAGAAGTGACAGAGCTGGGAGAAAGGGCTATCAAATTTTCCGGGCTGTTCTCCAGGTAATTGGTTAGTCTTACTAAAAAGAAAACGAGCCCATAACTCAACTTTTTCTTGTAGGACGCTTTACGGAGGTCTTGCTCCATGGTAATGTGATCATAAAGGCTATCGATTGAACAGGAACTTGAATTTATTACCACCGATATCACGGGATCCGGTTGGGTTAAGGTGGATGAGGGTCCTATTGAGCTGGTAAAACGAGTGGAACACGGAACATGCGGCGTTGTATATTCTAGTTCTCAAGTAGCATAGCCCCGTTCTGATGGCATCGTCACCGAAAATTACATTCGAAAATCAGCTCCCAAGGGTAACCTACAACGTAGAACGAACACTTTTTTAGAACATTGCCAGCCACCGCCGATGCCGTTTTTTGTTTAGAAAATAAATTCACCCCGTCATACTTGCGGGCATAATCCATAACCCACGACGACCTCGGTACAAGCCCGACTCACACCCATTACTCGCGTCTTTGTTTCAGCAATATAACAGCTCATGGTTTCTTCCGAATATTATTTTTGAATTACTGCATCTAGAATACAGTGCTTGATTTTGTAGGTCCAGACCTAGCGGCCCGCCAATTTCTGAGGGGCCACGCAACCAATGAATGAATCCCACGGGCAATCAGGTAAGACCGCCCTTTCTTACTCCTCGCCTTAATGTAGTGACTGGTAAATACCTCACCTGGTGCCAAAAACATCGTGAAAATGAGCAATTTTATTTCAAGATAGCCATTCAAGAATTAAGATGGCCAAGAGGACGCGGTGTTATTATTTACCAACCAGGCCACTCGCATTTCAACACCAACTCGCGCATTCTGGCTTAATTAACCAAGGCCACTGTTTCAAGGTGCAGTCGTTTTGACCTCTAGATACTGATAGATACTTTAGGTAGGCTGAAATTTTGGCAAAGGCAGGCGTTGATTTTCTGGACTTTGTATATGTGCTGTGATCTAGACTTGTGTGTTTGTACTTTTCTTCACTCTCTATCAGCTTAATACTCAAGGTAGCCCCTAGCCCCAACGCCATTTTTCGAGTACCATGACCCATATTTGAAGACGTTATTTCGAGATGGCCAAGACGACTCGAGAAGACGGGCGAGTGGATATGTGCCGACCAGGTTACTTGCATTTCAACATACCACGACACGTTCTGGCCTACCTATCCTAGGCCAGTGATTAGTGATTAGGGTGTGGCCGCATTGACTCCTCACAAACGACCGATAGCTCAACTGAGCAGAGAAATTAGCAAAGGCGGGTGTTGACGTTGATCTGCTGGGCTGGTTATCCACCGCTGGTGAGACTTAAGTTCCGGCTTTGACGCGCTCTAGGTGGGAGCGCCCCCCACCACCCCCCCACGTGAAGAGACGTGGTCACCAGATACAAGCACCCACGGCCAGCCACCAGCTGCTCAACAGAAGCCCCAGGCGCTATAAACGATAATATGGTATAAAGATTGGTCCTACAGAGCCTTACACGGTGTGGGAATTTTTCTGTGGCTCATAAGGCCCATCGGCAACATTTACTAACGCACTCCCACCAAGTCAGTCATGGTGCGGCGGTTAACGAGTCCATAGACACTACGTGTAAAATGCCCAATAAAGTGCTTGAATAGCTAGACGAAGTGTGCTGATATCAGGTCAGCCTCCCTCCGGGGATAAGTGACGGAGGTGCCAAAAATCCATGCGGCCGTGTTGACGACGGCGAATAGTCCTTTTAGCACCCGAACCGAATCGCTCCATGGAACGGCTGGTATATTGGCCTGTCAACGGCTGGAGATGAAATTTTGTCTAAGGGTTTGAGTACAGGTTGATCGATCAACCCCGAAGCCCTGTCCGAAAAAAAAGATTTAGAAAAATGACACCGATTCTGACATTAACATCTCCGCTATAAACCAGTTTCATCACAATCGGTGACCAGGAAGAATAAATGCCGAGTTATCGTTTGTCGGTGGTTAGACTCGTGCTTTGGTGTCCTTTCTACCAAAGAAGCGCCACAGGTTGGGTTCGCATACATTTTTCGGCTGAAGAGTCAAGGCCGTTATACACGTGGTATATTGGAACTGGGCTTCCAATCTGATATGGAACAAAGGGGGGGGGAGACAGTTCTAAGCGGTCACACACGCACAATAGTCTGACAGTTGGTGAAGAACAATCACGCGATATCTCCGATAACGGTGTGAATAATGTCAAACAACTGACGACAGGAAGATGCCAGTTGTTCTTTTGTCCTTCTGCACCCTTGGGTTCCGAGAAAGTCAAAGGATAGAAAACTCGTTTTCCGAGCCACAGGATGAGTGGATAAACACCCACAAAAGAAAAAGGAGAGAGAGAGAGGGAGGTTACAGGGTGGGCGTTAGGGTTTAGCTGTGATCACTGCAATAGATCGACAGATTAAACGGGATCAAACACGTTCTGCTAAACAAAGGGCCGACACGGAAAGGGTAGTGCACACGCCGGGCGAGACGTGTTCGGTCATCCAGAATTAAAGTTCACGGGAACATCAGGATAGGTGGGCCTGGTCACCTACGCAATTGAAGCGTTGGAGTGTGATATGTAGATCTTGATCATAAAACGATAATATACATCCCTGAGCAAAGGCTTCCAGCCGCATAAGGAGCCGACCCTTTAAGGCCTGCTAGCCTTCCGCTATGCTGAAGAGAGCCGTCTGGACGGTGGTGGTGAATGACTTTGTCGCAGTGTGGCAGTTCTATCGACCTTGTATGTACTAGTAGAAAGGGCGAGGCAAAAGCATGCATGCTTCAGGAATACTCTAGAGCGTTCTAATGCTAAGACCTGACCCCAGCACACGAGGAAAAAAAGAACATTAACATGTGGGAAACGGGCTAAGTCCGGTCGTTGGGGTATACTTACCCAAAAGGATCGGGCACCCAAAACAGGAACAACGCAACACAGGGACTCCATCTGCACGAGTTGCAGGGAATCGCAATTAGACGGTTCCCCTTTCAAACGGTTTGGGGACTTGGTGCGGCACTGGAATATATCAGGGTACGAATGTAGGTTTGCTGGATATGTAGAATGGCTTAAAAGCCGAGCAAGAATCCAGCGACAGTAAAAAAAAAGAAATCTCATCCTTCTCCTCCACATAAACAACTTGTCCACGCTATGTATAGTCACACCTCGTCATTTAACCCATTCCAGTCAATGCAACCGCCCTTGGTTGTCCCCTCTCAGTCGCCATCTGGAGCCTATGAGCAGTTCGTCGTATCGCAAGACTTCCCACCGTTTCATCTCGACATGCAGGCGGCGTACCCACAAGCGCTTCCTGTTGTCACTGGGGAGGATTATTCTCCAGTGGCGCATGCACAAGGCCGGATCGAAGAGGTCGACGAGAACGAAGAAGAAGGCGAAGCGGAGGCCCAAGTCGCTGAAGAAGAGAAGCGGAAGCGCCGTAGAGAAAAGCTCGAAGCTGACAGGTTTGTGATAAACGTAAATCCCTTCGACGTCACATGCATCGCGTGCGGGGAGAGAGTCAGACTGGACGGAGAGTACCACTCTTACTTTTGGAAGAGGCACAGGAGTGTCTGTTATGAAATCGCGAGACGGGTCTTTAAGGCAAGGCTACAACGACTTGTTTAACTTGGCCAGTACTGACGGAAACCATACTAATATAGACATGGAGTCACGTTCGCGTCACTACCCCAAGCGACAATGTGGGCATGGAAGTTCCAACATCTACATCTTCTTACACCGACACTCATCCCATACCGACCGTGGCGGTTGGCCCATCCATCTCGTGGATGGGAGCGCCGATCGTGGGCAGCGTGGGCGGGGGCCAGCAGCTGGCGCCAATAATGGGGCACTACACCCATTATTCCCCCTACCCAGTGCCGAACGGGGGCTTGCCAATGGGGGCCGGCTTCGGTGCTCAGCTGGAGCCTATGGCGGAGCGGGGCCGCCATGCGAGTGCCGGACGCACGAGGGGGCGAGGGAGGAATTGGAGGGCCGCAGGCGATGGTGTATTGCCATCGATCTCGGGCCGCAGCGGCGGAAGGTATGGATGGAGGGGAGGGCCATCTAACCAACAGATGCCGTCCCCAAGCAGCTACCACCCAGCCCAAGCCACCTCCAGCGCGGGGTTCGCGACCTCGCCTCCCTTGCCGTATCGCCCGATACTGAGGATCGACACTGGCAGTAGCCAGCCCACCACTCACCCCTCCCCTCGAATCGGCCGCGCTTCCCGAGATCGGGAAGATCGGTCTGCGCCCATGAGTCCGGGGCCTGTGAATAGTAAGTTCCTGATAAATACCTCTCAAACAAGCTTTTTCTGATTGACATACACCGTCGTTATCATTTAGGCTCGATCTTCACGCACCACATGGATCAAGGCACCCATGCGCAGCTGCCTGGGTACGCAAGCAGTTCTAGCACAACTGCTTCGTCGCAGCTGCCTGGGATCTCCGAGTGGTACCGGGCCAGGCGGGGCCCAAGGCGCCAAGGGCCTGCCAGTGGCGTGACCAACCCCCCTCACAATCACACTCACTTACGTAACGCATGAATCGCTATTCCCTCACTGCCCCCCTCACCTTCTTTAAATTTATCTACTTACATATGATCTATGCAATATCCTCACTGGACTCTTTTTTGTTTGAAATAAATACAATTGTTTGCTCGTCTCCGAAGATATAAGTGAAGAGTCGTATATAATTTATGATCGCACACAATCCATCTCATTATGTCAAAGATGTTTTCCATCAGTTGTCATTCACTAGACGTCCAAATTTATATGATGTTCCAATGTAGGCTCTACCGTATAAGTGAAAACGAAGGCTCTCGCTACAAGAACGAAAGAAATAATTTAGAGCCAGCCACTGCATCAACGTCAGCCACCCACAAGCCCACTCAATTATACTTCCGTTCTTCCCCTATCTTCCCATTTGCATGTCGGTACTGTCTTTTACCTCGGCTACATCTGGCCTCTTCACTTCCCCAACAATACCTGTCATATGGGTGACGGAAACCGTGTCTCGCATAGCTACTGAGGGTGGTGAGCTGGTCTCCGCGCATTCGCCAATAGGATCGGTCGTCAGCCTCTCGCTGATCACACCGCATCCATTGGCCATCATTCCACTCGTACACGACGCCCAATATCCCTTGACTACCCCGCCAGATGTCCAGCCCGTCCCAACCACCCCGCTACTGACCGTCACAAAAACATCAACCGTCACGGTGACGGGCCCATCTCCCGAGACACAACCGCTACCATCGTCAACTACGAACTCGTCAACTACGGAGCCTTTCCGTACTCTGCTAGAATGGAGTTCTCCAGCCTGTATGGACGACCTTCGCGCCTTCAACATCTCCAAATTCTCTAGCGGACGGGCAAACCTCGTCATCGTACCTGCAAGCGTTGTTGACCCCAACCTTCCGAGTGACGACTGTTCTTCACTTCTTCAATTGTTCTATCCGGAGGGTTCGATAAACCCGGCTCAACGCCCGGTAGGGGGAGCACAATTCTACGCGACACCGTTGGATTTGACAGACGCGATGAGTGTGACGTTACAGTACAGCGTGTACTTCCCCGAAGACTTCGATTTCGTCCTAGCAGGAAAGTTACCTGGTATCTATGGGGGTCATGCTGGGTGTTCGGGTGGGAACGCAGCATCGGAATGCTTCAGCACGCGGTTGATGTGGCGCAGAGATGGTCAGGGCGAGCTGTATATGGTACGTTTTCCCCTTTTGACCCAGCCCCTGCTGGTTTGACAGATCACTTCAAAGTATGCTCCCAAAGATGAACAGACGCACCGTCTATGTGCCGACCCGCGATCCGTTTGTGATGCAAAGTACGGCTTCTCCATCGGTCGCGGGTCTTTCAGATGGGCAAGAGGAGGATGGACAACGGTCCGGCAGACGGTAACGCTCAACACACCAGGTATCCAGGACGGGTCTTTTGTGCTCGAAGTTGACGGGAGACTCGTCATCGGGAGGAACGACATATATTATCGGCATGCCCCGCATCAGAGAGGTCATCACGTTACTTTGGGTGGGAATCACCACCATCACGGGCTCGGCGGGATTTTGGGATCTTTATTGAGCGACTTGCTTCCGAGAGCCCAACCAACAGCTCCTCCTGTGCCAGTGATCGTGAAAGACGGCGATAGTGTCGTCGAGGGCCTGGATGGTTTGGGCGCATTGAAAGAGGCGCAGGAGGAATGGGGAACTTACGCCATTGCGACATTCGCCAACCACGCTCAAGTCACCGCTGCTCCTACCCGACTTGCGCAACAGCTACTAGCGACAGAGTTGGAAGAAAAGCCTATCGGTTTTGAAGGGCTGTTCTTCAGGTAAAATCTAAATTTATTAAATCTTACCAACAAAAAAGGTCCTTCAAAAAGGCAATAACTCACCTTTCTCTTTTAGCACGTTTTTCGGAGGTCACGATGACCGCTACGCGACGCCAAAGGACCAATACGTGTGGTTCAGGGACTTTGAAATGTCCAGAAATTTGTAACAGGGAGCCTTCTATTGTATTACATATCATGACCGAGATAGGTAGTGTTGGCGGTTTTTAGCAAGTTATAATATGGTAAATTATTTTGTCTTTGGGAAGGGTAGTAAAGGCTCGCCAAAGTGTGGTCAAGGTATACGAGGGGCTTTGTTGAAATATTGTACGATCTCGAAGCATAAGGCGAGTAGCATCTGACCGACGAGGTCCATGAGAGCGCTGTGTATGGGTAAGGCATACATATCTGGGTCACGTTGCTTCGACCAAAGATAATTGGTCAGAGTCCTGGCCACGAAGAGAGATGTGACAACCTAAGAAATGAGTTGTTAAGAATACAAATTTAACAAGAACGCTAAAACTCACTGCGAGGAAGAAGAAAAACACGGAAAGGGAGACAAAAGCGAACGGTAGGGTTAACCAACCGAGACTGTGCAGTAGGGTTAAAAATATAATTTCTATGGGGACCGTTACAAGGAGCAGAGTCGCCATTACGAGATTCATGCTCGGTTCCTGAACACGTTTGCCACCAGCGGTCGTGGTAGATCTAGGCGTAATCGAAAGGGCTGCGGCATGAAGAGACGTTGAAAGCCGGGAGACCAAGATACAACCGACACTGCCAGGTACGCCTAGAAATTTGGAGGGGGAGGGGGGGGAAGATGTTATCAGTTTATGCTTAGCGCATAATGGATGAAGACCGCGTACCGCTGATAACTATCGCGAGAAGCGCGAAACCTTCATAGCGGCTCACAAATCTATCCAGTACGACACCCGTGCCGCTACTGATTACCATTGCACCGAAAAGAGGGGACCAGCCTTGTGTAAGCAAAGGCCTTACATTTTTATTTCGTACCGTTAAGACAAAGCATATAACCGCGAAGAGGATGATGACTATTCCGAGAATGAAAGGGATGGGGGTATTGATGACCCTTATTAAAAGGCTCGATGTTATTCCGATGAAGAGAAGCGTAACCAAGTCACCCAGACACGCCGCGATAGGGGGAGCGATATTGTCTGGCGGGAAGATAACTTTAGTTTACATGGATAATGTTATCGGGTATATGATTTACCTGGGTCACGGCCATATTTACGGCAGACTATAATTAAGGTACACATAAATGAACCAAGTACGATGCTTGATAGGCAGGCTGCCGTCATAGCGGTGGAAGCCACCATGATAACTCTGATGTCATAGGAGATGAGGTAATGTAGCTTGGACTTGCAACAGTGATAGGTTCCCCAGTACAAGAGATCGACGAAGGGTAGGGTCATCGAGCTCGCCTACATTTGCAGCTGTTCCAAGCCGTGCAGAGAGATTCATCTCAAGGTTTCCTTTGAGATTCAGAATAACAGGGATGATCATGATAAGTTGATGGACTTCTTTCATGGCTCGCCAGTGCTAAAAAAAGGTTGAACTCGGAAAACGTGTGGATTGAGACTGGCAACGGCGACTTACGGCGACTCGATCGAGTAGTTTTCCCGTAAACAAGAGGCCGATAGTTGTTAAGAGAAGTGTCGGAGCACTCTGTCAAGGGATGAGCAGCGAGTGGAGACTAGACGTTTGCCACGTACCTCGAGGGCGATGCTCCGTACTTGAGACCAAAGCTCTCCTGCAGATTTTGCGACTTGTCTACCAGTCCAATCATGTTGTGGTGAGCCAAGGAGAGCTTGGGTTCCCTCTGCCACAAGGTCATCTTCCTCGTCGGAGTCTTCGACTTGAGCGTTTTGCGGGCTTTCGTCCTGGTGAACATTTTGATGCACAGAGACTGGAGAACTAGCTATGTTATTTTCGAGGCTAGTCATTTCTATAATATTCTGTATGGAGTTGGCCCCTGGTGATTGTGGATTCATGATGGGGGTGCTAGCAGGGGTGTAACGGTAGATCAATAATTATTTAATTATTTAATTCTTTGATTATTTGTGTTAATTATGCAATCACAAGCTGATGTAAGACTTGTTATTGCACCTTGTTCCCGACCTCAAAATCACGACCGCGGTGAGCCTGAAATCTTCATCTCTTATGCCTTACATTGCCCTGACTTTCTGATGTTCTGTATATAGCGTCTCAATTATTGCCCTTTGCTGGCGATTGTCCTCGTAAATCGAGGCTCAGGCCTGGTTACACGTTAAATGGCGTTCAGACTGACTCCGTATTATCCGCCGACCCCAATCCAGTCTTCTTTACTGAAAAAGGCACCGGACTACATTCCACCGACCAATGAACTTGAATTGCTGCATAATGAACTCAAGGAACTAAAGAAGGTGACCCTCGCTCGCTCGAAGAAGGCAGGAGAGGACTTGAAAGCTGTCGAAGAGTCGATGCGTCGTATGAAAGAAAAGGAGAAGGGGAAGGCAAAAGCAATCGACAGAATTAAACGGGAACGTGATTGTACGTGTATTCCGCTAATACGCGTCACCTAATCTCTGACATATTGGCATCCACCTCCGGTATCATCTTTCTTAATATGTTTCGACCATCAACATTGACTGCTACTCCAAATGCATCGGAAAATGGTCGCATCTCTATCCGCTACGCTCCTATATACATTTGAACGCCATTCATCCGAATGTGAAAAATGACCTCATATTTACCACCGCACCCCTCCAGACACACCTACTTTGGATGGCGATGATGCGAGATCAACAAGTTCACATCACGGACACAAGTCAAAACCTCGTCTATCTTCGCAACCCAGCCAATCACTACCGGCTTCAGCAAGGTCGTCTCTTGACCCTCGTAGATCGTAAGATTTCATATTTATATAATTGACTTTGGAATGATCTAAGGACATGGATTGTATGGCTAGTATTGCGGATGACCTCAAGAAGAAGAAGAAAAAGCGGAAACGCGAAGACGAAAGTGATGGTGAACATGGTAGGTCTTCTCGCTGGTATATATATAGTCATTAATCTAAAGTCACCTCAGACACACAACGACCGCGGAAATCTACACCTCCAGTCGTACCACACGTTGTACCACCGCCACCGCCCGCTAAGGCGCAAAAATCTCTTGTTTCGTCATCCCACTCTCAACCGAAGGTTTGTGATCTGCAAATGTTAATGTTCATCTAATTGATGTAATTAAAGCTCCCGACTGGTCCAGACTTCAGCACACCGCAACCTTATGTACTTTTACCCCCGCGTCCCCCAATACCACCCGCCCCCGTGCCCGGGCCTAGTAAGCCAACGGAGGTCATGGAAGATTTCAGCAAAGCCAAGCAGCCCTCTCAAACCACCGTTACCACCTTCTACGCTAGCATAGAACCATGGATACGGAATATTCGAGAAGAGGACGTCGGCTTTTTGGAACATACTGGTGATGAGGTGGAACCATACGTTGTGCCTAAGCTAGGGAGGCATTACTCTGAAGTATGGGAAGATCAGGACGCAGGGCTTATTCCGCCCGTTCTCGCTGGGTTAGGTGACCCGGAAACACCAATAAATTTCGCGGCGCCCACGCCGAAATGGGACCCGTCAACGCTATCGGAAGGGGATCTGGTTACTGAGGAGCGTGGGCATGGGCCGCTGACAGAGAGGGTGATCAGCGCTTTGTTGCCTATGCCTGATCTTACAGTGTGGAAGGGTGTCAAAGCAGCAGAGGATGCGATGGAGGGACGACCTGGTGGTAGTGGTGCAGCAGCAGCACGACGGGAGAGGCTTAATGTTTCTGATTTGGAGGTGCGGATAAGGGATACTATGCGGTATCATGGCTTGCTAGATGCTGTGGTATGCTCTTCCTTCCCTCTTTGCATTGATATCAACCTTTACCTTACTTGCACAGCCTGATTATTCCGACAAGGTGGATGATCCTATCGCTACCGCTCTTCGTCACGCACAACGAGAACTACGGTCAGTTGTTGCAACGAACAAGGCCCGTAGAGAACGCCTGGTGTCTATCGCACGAGATCGGCTCGGCTACCAAGAGTATCTTGAGCTGCGAGATTCGATTGACCGGAATATCACCAATCTTTACACCAAACTACAACGGAAAGATACACCGAAAATCGTCAAGAAAAAGAAGCACAAGGCGGATCCCGCAATTGAGGTTAACGGCGTTGCCCCGGTGCCAGGTCCGTGCCCTGCTGCGGTTGGGTTGATCACCGACGATGAGATGATGCTTCATGTGAATGAGCAGCTCAAGCAGCTCGTTGAGACACGAAGGCAATGGGTAGACGCTGTGGGTTCTGTTTTTGATGAAAAGCAAAGGGAACATCCAGGACAGATATGGGGATTCCCTCCGGAGAGCATCTATCGCGGCATTGAAGAGGAGGTGCAAGGTTTGCTCAATCGCCCGGGTTTGGATTCTGACGCCGGGCCATCATCACGGACTTGTAATGATAAGGGCAAAGAGAGAGATCGGGGAAACGAGATGGACGTGGGGTAATTTCCACCACCTTTCGTGTCTCTTTCCCCACCCCTAACTAGTTTCTATGTCTAATACTTACCTACTACCTCTTTAACCTTATTACTTCATTGTGCATCTGTCTACTTGCTCTGCATTCCTTGTAATTTACATCGCTAACCGGGTTCTAACTTGCTGTGAGGTTCATGCATCAGGAAATGGGTCTATGAAGTCTAATGCCCCGTGTAGCTAGATATATAACAGTGAACAGGAAACCACGGCGTCATGAAGCTTTCAATTTTTTCTTAGGGGACGCCTCTCCCCCTTCTCCCTTCCTTTTCTTCCCTTTCAGTCTGCTTGTTTCCGGTGAATCGTTTTTGGAACGCTTCGCCTTCTTTTCTTTCCTTTCTGTAGGCGAATGCGGAGGATCCGCCTGACCGGCAGGAATATCCACTTCCATCGGGTTATCGTCGGCCGAGCTCATCTTTGGAGCATGTGTTAAAGACCCGTAGGGCATGAACTTATGCGTCAGCGCTTCCTTGGGATAGATTTCCCGAGGTGGCCTACTGTAGGGTGCTATAGGTTCAACTGATGAGGGATCATTCTGTACGGGTGCAACGGGTCGAGCTGATACGACTATACGCCTTGTTATTGGTTTCGGAGCTATAAGATCGGAGATATTGAATTGGTTCACGTAATTTGTTCTCGGATGAGTATACACACCAGGGTATAATTGGCCGTTCTTTGTTTTCCTTGGGAGCAGACACGAGAGTGCTTTTAGTTCTTCACCACCAACATCATCACCTTGATCGCCCTCACTAATCGACCACATATCAAACGTCGCGTGCTTCCGGTTCAGCGTGCCAATTTTTACGTTGTTAGTGGCAGAAGGCATTTCTAATTTCGTGTTTTCCAGGTACTTGGGTTTTATCTGGATGTGGGTGGAGCTTTTCATTGAGTTGGAAAGAAAGAATCAGCAGATAAAAAAGTTGAACGTTACACTTTCGGGTACACGAATAAGCCACAGTTCTACATCGTCATCATTCGCAACAGCGTCCCAATCGAATTCACCTGCATCTGTTGTGTTTTGGATAAGAGAAACACCGTTTGGAGGTTTATAATCCCAATTGGGATCTACGCCTTCGTTTTTGCCATGGCTAGTGGTCGCTTTTCCCTTTCCTTTGCTCTTTGATTTTTTCTGTAATTGCTTTGAGAGTTCGGGTTCTGGTGAGGAAGAGGAGGACATCAGGCAATGTGAGGATGTATACGCATACTTCGTCAAGGTGACTATTGATCTCTATTTATAACAACAGTAAACACAGGCCTAGCGTCGAACACGTGCTTTTGTTGATCTAGTACAGGCTTAAGCAGGTCGGGGACACCAACCCCCCTCCACGGCCTCTTCTTGCTATTCAGGATGGACGGTCCTCTGGTTCAATGTCAAATATGCCAAGAATCGTATACTCAAGACCAGTTTCGTTTCTACAAATGTGGTAAGTTACAATATCACAAGATTCACACACACTTCCAAAGATTATGGGTTATTTGCTAAATGGATGAAGCAAAGGTCATGGATTTTGCAAAAAATGCATAAACATAACACATTTGCGAGCGAAAGTGCCCCCACGTCTCAAGTTACACTGTGCCATCTGTCGTAGCTCGATAGACGAGGAACCCCGCCAAATTTTCATGACTTATACGCCAAACGCGACTGCCGATCCTCATCGAGCAAGCCAAAGGGGTGCAGCAGGCGGGAGCACTTCGGTACAGATTCCTCTCCTGGCAAAGTTCCAGCTTTTCTCACTGATCACGCACGGCGTTTTAGCGATCCCCATCTGGCGCCCATGACCGACTTCTGGCGCATTTTGCGCAGCAGATGAGTGAAAACGCCGATCTCCGCGAAGAGATCGACCGTTCAAAGCAACAGCTTCAGGAAGCCGAAAAGACGCGTTTAAGAGCTGTCAAACTGAAGAAACAATTACAAGAGACACAAGAAACCTGTATAACTGCAATCGCAATGGCGGAGAGTGCGAAGGAACGATTGGGACGGGAGACGAAGGAGAATGCTCGGTTGGCACAGATGATTCAAAGACAAAAGAGGGCTATCGACAAGAAGGACGAAGAGCTGCGCCTATTGAACGCAGAAGTTGAAGATAAAGATAAGCAGGTGAGATCGTGATTCATGAGCAGTTCTTCGGTGCTTGACTAAGTTTGAAATGGACATCATCAGACGCGGGTGTTGAAGATCAAACTTGGTGTCCTCACAAAACGAGTCAAGCTCCCAAAAAGCAAGCATGACTTTGACGACTCCTTACAAATTGTATAAATATTTGAACCCCATTCCCTCAAGTTTTCCTCCTGCGGCATTATGTGATTTTATACTATGTATTATACGCTTTGAAATGCAATCGAGACGCTAGCCCGTCACATACCCCAAAGTAATGAGATCTCCGTCTTCTGATTGGTGCCCATCCTCAGATGGAGATGAAGATTTCATCATCACGACAAGCCTTAAAATGATATACTAGTACTAAATATCCATTCCAAGCATAGCTAGGACAATTTTGGTGTGGTGATCGTCAAACCCAAGGTCGCCAAGATAGCCCAGATGGCCTTACCCAACTCGTGCATGAGCAACTGGTGTCTGAGCAACCTGTGTCCCCGGTACATGTAGCTTGGTGTTTTCGCCCGTAACGTAGACGGCCATCTCAACCGCGACCCCGCTCACATGGAGAGCCTTAACGCGACATCTGACAGGGATAATAGGACTCTTCTTGACGAGCTCATGGTTGTTGTTAACAATAGCATTAGCGCTCCTGTAATCTCCAGATTTTCAAGGTAAACCCCAGTTGTTCTGGAAAAAGGGCCTCAAATCCTCCCGAAGGCTACGGGCAGCAAATGAGCCACCAAGGATCACGTTTCCATCGCTTTTAACATGATCGGCGAGCATGCTGAGCAAATAAGCATGTTTGGGTTTACCAATAGCCTGGTCCGCGATCAATACTCCCACTAAATCTTGGGGTTTTAGGAGGTCGACGACTCTTTCGCTTGAGAGCCCGTGCAGGACCTCGAGCTTGCTATGAAGCACGGCGAGTAGGTTACAGTGATTTTCGACGAACATGAGCTCGTTATCGAGAGAGCGGATGATGATAAATGGACGACGTGTTGCCTCAACGCCCTGACTCGGATTGACTGCAGCTGCAGATGGTTGTGTATTCTGCGGAAGGTTGGATGGTAGGGCATGATGGGACGTAGGCACACTAGGCTGTAATAGTCCAAGCATGGC
>JABCKK010000067.1:17969-34099 GCA_018221785.1 Calocybe gangraenosa
GAGTTCACCAGACAATGGCAGATGCAAGCGATCGTTGGTCATGCTATTCCTACGCAAGCGAGGATGTGTCTGTGGTCTCTCGATTTCAAACGCGACGTGAAGACCAGGCCCGTTCCCCAGACCATCAAAGTCGTCACTACACCTGACACCGCCTTCGAGATCGATTCCAAACCCATCGAACTGAAGTTCGAGTTCCCTAGCATCGAGCGCTTCATCCTCGTTGTCATCGTAATCTTCGCTCTCTTCGCTGACGGGAAAAAGAGGTGTGACGGTGCCCCGCCGGCTCCGCTTCATCCCTAGTTCTAATTTATCGTATACGTCGTATTCGTATTTATCTCGCACCAGAGGAGGCCAAACTTGTGCTGGTGCATATTCATAGTCCTCGCTAGACCAACATCGTGATGCAAGTGGAGAACTTCTAAATGGCATCGCCATACCAATGTCATTCCCACCCCGGACCCCGCCTACCAACGCCTTGTTCAACCATGCGCGCCGACGAGAGCGTATTTCCAGAACGCGGTGGTGGTGTCTGAGCTCTTCATCTTCTACTTCCTGCCGGGTATTCTCGAAGCTCAGAATGTGTCGGAGATGATTTATCAGTTCCACCTGCTTTTGGTACGTAGCGTGATGTTTGTCAGAAAAGGATTGGCTGAGTGGAGTAGGCATGCGACCAAGAGAATGGCCTGATAGAGGTGGGATGTGGTGCTGGGAGATGCTAAATCGGGAGGATACAGGTGTTTGGATTGAGCTTCCATCAGTGTCTGTGTCCAAACTTTCGCTCCCATCATCAGAGACAGACGGCGTGGGTGGGAGGGATGAAGCGGCGATAGAGAAGTACCCGTAATCCTGAGGAGTACAATTGATGACTGAATCAACCTCCGAAAGACCACCAGACGGTGCAAGGCGTCTCATGTCTTTCACGTCTTTCAAAGCTCTACGAAGCATGCTCTGCAATATCCACGAGTAATAACCACCCCGGGGAAGGCGCCGAGAGAGCTCTGTAAGTGCGTATCTCCGGAAAGTATCGACCAGCTCCGATCGTGCCCTTCTGCGACTCTCACGTGGAGAAACAGGTAGCCAATTTTTCCTTTCTGCGACGGGGGTAGGCGGTGGCGATGGGAGCCGGGAATGAGACGAGGGAGAATAGAGCGGTATAATAGACCTTGAGTAAAATAGAGTATGTGAATTGGCTAGACGCAAAAGAAAAGCTGAAACACCCACGCAACCAAAGTCATGAGCAAGGACCTTTGTTTTTTGTGTCGTATGCTCCTTCCGGAGGCAGGAGGCGAACTCAGCTCAAGACGCCTCCGTTCTCTTTCTTTCTCCCTCTCTTTCTCCCGCTCACGTTCCCGATCGATAATGAGCTCAGATTCGTTGACCCCAAGGACTATCCTTTCTAGCGCTTCCACACAACGAGCCTCGTCAAGCGGCCATTGTTCCGTCGAACCATCCAAGAATTGACATGACACGAGTCTTGTAGAGAGATCGAATGTAACTTCGTCAAGGAGACATATAATGCCTACCGACTTGTCCAAAGCGTGTAATGAGCGGGGAGCGTCAAGCTCTTCATCCCGCAGAGTGCGTATTTGGTCCGCCCACGACAAAGGGGTCGAAAGTTCAGGTTGCAAATCCTCAAAAACAACGGAAAAGACAACAGCCGACAAGTTAGCATATGCCACCGTTGGTACAACGTTTATGAGCATAGCAAAAAGTCTTAATAACTGTGTGCAGTTCGGATGTATTGGCTGGCTGAGAAAGATGGGAATGCTGTCACCAGGAACAAATGCAAATGGTCCGAGTCTGTCAAAGCTTTAGACCAAGCCACAACTGGTGACACCTGGACTGGGAAGCAAGCAACCTTGTAGCTCGTAGTGAGGAAAGCGGCTACAGCTCAGTGTTTGGAAAAAACAAGAGCGTATGGGAGAAAGAAGACAAGTGCAAGGTAGAGCCTGAGTGAACCAGGGGCACATGAGGTGAGCTTGCCGAAATAACTTCGTGAGGCTAGCCAAACTGGGTTAAGTCCAGGTCTGGATTGCTCAATCACCAGCAAACCATTTTTAAACAGCTCATTGCTTCCAAACGCTATGTCTGCACTCAAGAGAACACTTTCGACACGTACAAAAAACCTCACTACTCGCCAGAGCCCCTATAACACTGAGGTGACTCTGTTTGAGGCCAACGCCGAAGCCGCACCACGACGTTCGAAACGTGTCAAACTAGAGCCAAATGTTGAGGAAATAGTAGACAGGGATGCCACAGAGGCGCTCAAGACGGCAACACTCGTAGCCAGCACTTCCGACTCGTCACTTGCCAAAAAATCAACACCAAAGTCACCTCGAAAACCGAAACCAATACAACAGAAGCTTGAGGTACCACATCCTGCACCACCAAGATGGCAAGAAACATACACTATTATCAAGCAGATGCGTTCACGTATAACGGCGCCTGTAGACACAATGGGATGTGACCAGGCGCAATTCAAGGAAGTTGATCCAAAGGTTCGTCTGTCAGGTTTTCAATCGCGCTTAAACATATTAACAGTGCAGATCAGAATCGAAGGTTCGCTACGTTGATATCCCTGATGCTATCTTCGCAAACCAAAGATGAAGTAACCGATGCGGCGGTCTCAAAACTAAGGACCGCTCTCGGTGGGACTCTAAGCGTTGAGCGCGTCATTACTTCGGACAGCACCACAATCTCAGAAGCCATAAGTAAAGTAGGATTGCACCCCAGATAAAGTAAGTACTCAATGCAATGCAACCTGAGTAGAATTACACTGACGCGTGGGCACGGGAATAGTAGTTCAGATATTTATAATCTTGTCTGGAGTGGTTTTGTTGTCAACAAAATATCGAAACCATTTTGATGAAGGTGAAGCCTAACATGATGAAGTACTTGAAACTCTTGACGTTTAGTGTACCAAGCCCGAGAAGCTTGATAAAGTCATGTTCAACATATGCCTTCCATTCGTCTGCATTGCTTTGTATGAGCTGCTGCGTATACGGGTAGCGATTGTTGGGCGTGGCTCTACCGCCGAACATGGCCAAAGTTGAATTTTATTCTCCATTAGCAAAAAAAAAAGAGATACTAACTGTGGCACCATCCTTTGCACGGATGCATGGAAGTGGTTAATCGTCTCGTGCTGGTGGTCCATGGTGCCAGCAGAGGAAGCCGCGAGGTTGGTGTACGCGACGGCATGCTTGACCCCCTCCTTCACTGTATGCAATGCGCCATGCGGAAGATTCAACAATAGCCAAACTATATGGACGTACGATTGGAGCCGCGTGCTAGCTGACTTGCTAGAGCGGCACTCAGAGTATTTCCCGTTCCGTGGGTGCTCACGGAATCTACGTATGGCCTGACGAAGAGTGTCAAGTGTCCAGCATCGCACAAGACATCGGCGGCGAGTCTTCCATCCGAAACTCCAGCATGGGCCCGAAGGATCTCCATGTTGTTGGTAGGAAGATTCAATGAGATAACCTCGACTTCCGGATGATCCTTTGAAAGCTTGGCAACATCTTCCATGACAAAAGCGCTATTCCCGCCTCTCAAGAGGACAGCGGGCGACCCAGATTGGTTTAGATTTTTCGCAGCAGTTACCATACCTGCTAAGCCCGAAACCTTTGAAGGTGTCCCCCGGCTCGATAGCAAAAGCTCTGCTTCGATAACATTGGGCGTTATAACTTTAGATAACGGGAACAGCTCGTCGATCAGCACTTGAATTGCCTGAGAGTCAAGGAGCGTTTGCCCTGAGGTCGATATACACATAGGGTCGCAGACAATTGGTAGATGTGCCCCCTTGGACCTGAGGGTTTGAGCCACAGTACGTACGCAATCCACATCATACAGCAACCCGACTTTCACAGCGTTCGGGACGGTGTGGTCGAGAACGGAGTTTATCTACAGATTTTGTACTAATGAATATATACATCGAAAAGTAAGACCACCACTGCGCACTTGGTTTGCAACAGCATCATGTGGGATGTGATGTATTGCTTCTCCATCGGCACTCTGAGAAGTGATCGCGGTTATCACGCTTGTACCATAACATGCAAGCGAAGCGATTGTTTTCAGGTCAGCCTTTGTTTTAAACATGCTGATTGAGGTAATAGGGACATAATTGACTCCGAAGATCTTACTTGAATACCAGCTCTTCCAGATGTATCTGAGTCTGCAATCGTAAGAACAGACCGCATTGGTGATTGTTGATAGCAGAGATGTACAGCCACCCATACAGTCAGCCCTTGTCGTCACGCTTTGATTACATAACGTTGATCTGCATTGCCAAGACACCATAAATAGCGAGACCATATATGTAAGTAGTTGTAAGTGATTCACCATCCGTTTTCCACTTTCTAGTCTAGTCAATATACAGCCCCATAGACTTTACTATGTACAGCAACAGTGTAAAAATGCTGTAACCATCAGCCTCATCTTTGAGCCTGCGCGAGAGCACGGGAAACGCCGAACAGTCATCTTCATCACATTTTTGACAACAGGTTCATTGATGGCTTCCTTTGTCAACCCGACACATCCGCACAACACTTGTTACGCTGTTGCCATACAATTTAAAGATCAACCGCGATGTATGATGCGGTGCATCAGGCTGTATGTCTGACATATTAGCATCACAGCTGACTAGAGTATACCTACGATTCGTGGTCTGCCTATCCTTCTAACGCACAGGATCTCTCGTGCACTTGTCGAAACATAAGATACTTGGGAGTGTATCACAGGTGCGATTTATTATACGCACCACGAGTCGCCTCCTTTCTCTCCTTCTCACATCAAGGCTGGATCACTTGATAAACTTCTGTAGGTTGACATGTGGCTTGACGATCCAATGTCATGGTGGGAAGCATATATGGAATGGTACCGCGTTACTCCTCAATAATTCCTGTACGTGTGTTGGCTATGAGATATCACCTCAAACACTGATTGCCTACTCAACCGTTCTTTGGCACCTATACTGTACCTAGAATCTAGGCGCACAGAAATCAAGAAACGGCCAGCTTCACAATTTTTGGTGTAGATCACGGTCTGATCATCAGCGACTGAGCAGCTCCTTTGGCTCGACATATCGATCATTGTTTGTTCTCCGAGTACGTTAATCCTTCTAAATAGTGGCAGGACCACCTTCACTGCAGAGTTAGCTCCGTCACAATGTCACCACGGTGGACTTGGTGCGTTTGCCATCTTGTGTAAGCCCATTCTCTTGAATGCTGGTTGTGCCATCCATTGAACACCTTCACAGCATCGTTGGTTTCTTCTATCTTCAGGCTTGTCATGCTCTCAAGTTCTTCCCCCCTCCTTCTACCGTTTATCTCGGCACAGTAGTGAGGATAGCCTGGACCTTTGGCCCCTCTGATCCACCCCATTTCAATATTGATGCACAATGCCTTAATACGCCCGCTACACCACGGTATAATACAACAACGGCCAATGGAGAGACGTTTGTAGCTCTACCCAGTGGGTTCTTTTTTGATTTTAGGTCAGGACGCTCTTTGCCCCCCTCCTTTACCATTTTCTGAGCAACTCATAGCATCCCGTGCCAGCTTGAGGGCAGAACGCAGGATCTGTGAGTGTTGTACTGCTTAGATTACGATCCAGTATTGACCAATTGTAACAGTGCCGAAACACTACTCGATAGCAAGCCGTTCACGTTAGTTATAAAGGACGCTTCAGCAGCATCACAGTCTTGGTCATCTATTACACCAGCGGGACCCCCAGCTACCCAACCAGCACCACCAACAAAGTAGCTACTGTCCTCTTTCGATTGTCAGAATGGTGCTAACACTTTTAAGGGGGGCTCCAACTAATGCACCCAGTATCCCAGCTACCCAAACAGGCCCTATGTCCACAGTCATTACCAACCCCAGCGCATCAGCCAGTGCACCAGTGGATTCAACAAAACCAACAGACTCTATAATTGGGAATACAACAGCAAGTCAGAATAAATCAAGCGCCCTATCCGAAACAATCCCATCTAATACCACGACGGCGGCTCCGACTGCTCAGGGTCAAACCCAGACGAGTGTACCGCCACCTATCAATTCGCAGAAGAATATCCCAACCGGTGCCATTGTGGGCAGCTCGCTAGGCGCTATGGCATTGTTGATTCTGCTGCTAGTCCTCTTCATTCTGTATCGCAGGCGAAAGCAGAAATCACAATACCAAAGTGTAGTTCCTCTCGCTTATAATGAGAGCTATTCCCAACCCGATGTTAGGAGTGGTCCGTATCAAAATTTTTCGACGTTTATCAAGTACATGGCTGATATCAACTTATGCTCAGGTCGGCTAACAGACGTCATGGCAGAGAAGGCGATGAGGAGAACAGAACTAGCAACGAGAACAGATCAAGAACCCACACCGGCGAGTTCGAGTGGTAGCCACTCCGCATCATCTGTCAGCGATTTATCGGAGAGCTACGCAGCGACAGAATCAGATGGCAGTACCGAACAGCGGCTGAGGCAAGTCGTACTGCGAATGAGCGAACGAATCCTTGCTCTGGAAGCACAAAATGGCGCGCCTTTGGCTCCAGGGGGCTGGACACCTGGGGATCCAATTGACGAAAACCCTCCAGATTATTATGTCAATGGCAGGGAAAGAGACAGTTCTGCTCCGATGCCAGTGCTGGCACCAGCCACGGTTCCTGCGTCTGCAACTGTGACACCATTCCTACATTTGGAGCCGCTGAATGAATCGTCCCCGAAAGGCTTGCGGAAACTTGTATAGTACCATCTGAAAGGACGGAATTTCAGAACAGTCATAAATAGCATATTTAACGAGAAGGATGTCACCTCTTGCCATTTTTATTTGTGGAAGGATCAAGATCAAGATCATGAGAATCTGATTACTAATCACCTTATCATGGTGATGGTCTAAAATTAAAAGATAGATGAGTGCAATGGAAGGCGCGACACATGACCTGGCTAAACCGACTATAACTTTATAGTTACGCAGCTTCGAGTATGTGATGATGCCTGTTGCAGATCCATACCTAACAGTTGGTGATTTGCTTTCATGCCTAAAATTACTTGTAGTTCGCAAATCTTCTATTCAATGGTTTTTGTGGAGGTTTACGAAATTTTAAGCTGTCGAAAAATGTACAATCAGCAGGCTTACTTCAACATACACCTCGTCGAACAGCCGCAGTCTTAGGGGCACATCTTAAATTTTCAACGGTTATTGGCGCCCGACGTTTCTTGGAGGAATGATGAACAGTCAAACATGTTGCATAAGTCTTATTCTAGCTGGTCCCGAACTTCTACTGTCTTCCTTCTGTTGTTCATCTAGTCAGAGGCTACCTCACTCTCGCAGTCTCCAAATGCCTTTAGCTTGGGGCTGCCAACTCTTGTGAGTCGACGCCTGTGCTTTAGTTATTATTTTGTTGAAATCCAACTCATACAGCATTCTTTTGGTATTACGCTCGTCCTATGGTCTCCGGTTGACTGTCCCCTCATCTCCTCTTCCTGCTGGCGTGTCTTTAAATCTCACTTGGGATGTCACCAATGGAGACCCTTCCGACTTCAACCTGGATGCTCTTTGCAACAACGTCACGGTGCAAATTCATACAGCACATGGACGGGATCGTCACTTGCTCATACCCTCCAGCGACCTACCTCGAGGCAGCCGCGACCATTCTCTGTAAGAAAGTTTGACCTCGAGCTCTCCGTAACTCTCATGTACAACACTATACTATTAGGTCTTGCGTTGTCCAGGCTAAATACACAACGTAAGCTGCGAACGCCTGTCGATCCCAGATAATCACTGAATTCGTTAACGCAGCAACGATACCGTCCTGGCATCGTCTCCACCCATTGTTTTACTCTCAGAAGCCAGTCAACAAGGCTGCGTCACTTCTGGTTGCGCTAGTAGCAACAGCTCCATAACACAAGAGACTTCTACCACCTCAGACCCGAGTTCTCTAATCCCTTCCACTTCCGCGTATGTGATCTCTTTCTTTGGTTATTTTCCCGTTTCTAAACCTCTCGTTGCAACAGTGACTCCACACTATTAACGTCTATGCCGACAACATCAGAACCGGCTCTGTCAACGACGATCAGTCAAGTCAGCGAAGGAAAATCGGTTAACACCAGTATCGTACCGACGACCAACCTTGGCGCAGCTGCTCCAGAAGGCGCGCCGCCAGGTTTCACGAATGTGGCAAGGACAACGACGATGACAGTCTTGACCCAGTCATCAACACAGGTGTTGACGTTGACCTTCACCACACGAGTTCCAGTCCAATCAGGCCTTCAGTCAACTGGTATTCCCTCACAACCAAACACGTCGTCGTCGCCTGGACACATGCCAACTGGATCCATTGTTGGAGCAGTTCTGGGATGCTCACTTCTATTGATCCTCTCGATCGCCGGCTTCCTCGTGTGTCGCAGGAGACGCTCTCGTGATCCAATCTTGGAACCACTAGTCCACCGTGAAGGGTACATACAACCTCCTGAGAAATCTTGTATGTGGCATTTTTATCATTCATCAAGCCTCGTTGACCGATATTCTCCTCCACATAGCTCGATTTGTGCAAGTCGCAGAACAGCCATCAGATAGTGATCAAACACGAGAGAACAGGGAAGCGAACAATGGCTCAAACTTAGAGCGCCTGAAGGTTTCGAAGCCCAGTAAATCAGAGTCACATTTGAGGCAGCAAGTTCAGCGTTTGAGCGAGCGGGTCTGGGAGTTAGAGGATCAACAGCGAGAGATCGAAGGCCACACAGGTTGGACATTCAGACAACATTTAATGATACCGCCCCCGAGATACATCCACATATCCGATTCAAATATTAGCGAGTGACGGAGAATCTCGGCAACCAAATATCGTTCTGCGGACTCGGCACCCTCTGTACTTGACTTGTATCAACACTTACTTACACTCTTTACTAACTCACGTTCGTTGTTTGATCTTGATACTTGAGATACGAGCCTTCCAAAAATATCGGTCTAAGGCGACCCTTTATGGCCACTGATTTCGACCAACTGTAATTTATCTTATTTCTATCGGTTAGTCAATATGATTGGGTTTGATGGAGAGTTACCTACATAGATATCGTTGAATTGATGTATCACAGATATGCTGCGGTATGATCACAGGTCTTGTTAAGCTTCGTCCAATCTACTAACCTTCCTTAGCACGATTCTTCGAACGCCGAGAATCTCATGTACTACTATTATATCGTCGAGGGTCACCAGGGAACTTGTCGAAGAATCTATGTGGTTACCGTTACCAGCAGTATACTATTACACTAAGTAGTACTTCACTTCCATCTATGCATCTTTGATGTCTATCATTTCTAGTCTTGTCAATGTCAGATCGCAACTTACCTGTCTATGCATCAGATGAGAAAATCTATGACCATCTTTATTGTGGTTTTGTATAGGATTTCAGGCGATGGATGGCGCTGACCATTTCGGTACCAAATCCCTGATGGTCTTATATGGTGTCAACACTTCGGTCGGCTGATGTAATGTGTTTCCATCCTTTCAGTCTCGTCCTCGTCCACGTTCACACACTCTGTGAATATGCCTTGAATGCATGCTGGGCTCAACGCTGCTGTTGAATGTAGTAGCCACTACGCGAGCAACAGCCGTTTAATTGAGGCTGCCATCAGACATGGTGAGTGCGCGTCATGTTTAGTATGAGCGTTTTGTTTCTCACGTCGCCGCGAGCAGCTAGACATTGGCATGTGTTCAATGATGCTCTATACTTATTTACTGGCGCATCGAACCACGTAGATCAGACACAATAACTTCAAAAGCGCCTTGGTCACACAATCTGTATGAAACGTCCCTCAGAACTTGATGGTTATTATCGTCTAAATGATGAACAATGTCTAGATGTCATATGCTTTTCTTGTTGCCAACATTGCGTCCACCCTTCTTAATGTACGTCCTGCTCGAGCAGGTTGAGGGATACCCGTTGTCACTGTCGAATGTCCGAATCTTTGAGGTCTGGTTTGTTCATTATCCTGTATGTGTTCATCCCTCTCTGTGGAGCTTTATTTATTGGTCTTCCCTAGGTTTTCACTCATTCTTCAGGTTTCCTATGCCCTTCGTTTGGATACACCCTCGTCCCCTGTGATCTTTGGCTCGGCAATTACTATCACCTGGTCTAGACAACTCAGAGACCCTCCTTCCTTCAATTTGGATGCTACGTGCGCCAGTCAGACGTTTCGCCTTGGCACAGTAACAACCGCAGATGGTCAAGCTTCCATCACGGCCCCTGGGTTACCAAAGAACTCTGTGATACCTTATGACCTGCAGTAAGTATTTCTTTTATATATAAAACGCCGCAGCACTCAGCAACGTGCAGGATAAATTGCGTGCTGCAGGCACAAAAGATTGGGTAAGGCCATTTCGTGATATTAGCTCGATATTAACGAAACATCTTCAAAGCGATGATTCCGTTCTTGCGTCCAGCGGAATTTTTTTTATTTTACTGAAAGCTACTCCACCAGTCTCCGCCCCACATGGGACTGCGCTAGATACCAATGCTCTCCACCCAAGCGCCTCGGCCAGTCAGCCGGCCGATAGTTCGCCAAGTGTTTCTTCGTGAGTTCCGGCAAGGTTATCCATACATACGCCGTCATTTGACATATTAAAGTATACTCTTTTCCTCAATCACCCACGTGGAGCCTACTTCAACCCAAACAATTTCGCAGGCCACGTCTGCGAATGGTGCATCAACGACGATCGTGGAAAGTCAAACACCTGTTCAACCAGCAGCCATTTTGAGTACTTCGTCAACCAGTGTAATCATATCGTCTAGCAATCAAACGACCATTGTGCCTGCCACCACGGCTACCGCCGTAGCGACCACAAATAGTCCAAAGCCGCTTGGCGCTATCATAGGGGGAACCGTTGGAGGGGTAGCAATCATCTTAGCCCTCATACTTCTTATATTTGTTTTACGTCGTAAAGATAGAAAAGACGACAGTGTGAGCGATCTCGGCCATTTCCAAAGAGAGAGGTTGAATAGCCCCGCGGTTGTTGCTGAGGAGAGCCGTACGTTTTACCTAGCTTTTTTTTTCTCCAAACCTCAGCTTACAATAATACGCATGTTAGAGTGGTATGGTCCATCTCCTGGGACTACCCATCACATAGAAACACAGCCTGTCGCGCCAACGCACGACGGGTGGGGTGACGACAAGGCAGCCCACAATTCGTATTATGGAGCGTACTCGTACCCGAGCCCTTATTCGTATGGATATCAAGGCGCATCGTCATCTGCCATGTACTATCATGATGAAAAGACGGGGTACCAGGGCAGGGGAACTTAGCACTACGTCCGCTACCGTCACTGGCAATAGGATGAAGTCCGGCTAGTTATATATGCAAAGTAACTTGGAAAACTTACAATAACATAAGGTGATATCAAATCATTTCCTTCAACGTGGTAGAATGTGCGCGCCTCAGTTGATATTATGACCTCCCAACATTGTAAAGCGTTTCCCATGCACAACCGTTACTGTTGAACGCGTTGTATGACACAATTGGATCATAGCGGACTCCACCGTCACGTTTCCTTGCATTGACTGTTTCCCTTCCAACGCGCGTTCGACTACTGGCAATCCGTCATCACGCGAATGTTTGCTCTAGCTTAGGTAAGTTCATACGTCTCCAGCGTCTTCGCCACCCTTGATGTCGCTCTAGTCCCAGGTGATCAGAAGGGAACAGTCAACGAAAAAAAGGCAAGCCACACTAAACAAGCTACAACTTTGTCTCTGAATATGCACAACATGTATAACAGGTTTGATAACCAAGTGCTACAATCCCTCACTGTACTGCTTTTATAGGTATTGCAAGGATCAACTATGTAGCGCAAAGTTGATTCTATCGGGGGTCTGATGTGACTAGCTCATCCGTAGTTGGTGGCTCAACACGACGGAAGTGGACAGTATGGATAATTGATGAACGGTACCTACCATCGCAGCGCCCCTTTATAAACCACAGCGGTGTATATCCTCAAGACAGTTCCCGAGGATGCGGTCTTACAACCTGGGCCGCCTCCCTATTTTATCAAATCAATGAGTTTACTTCTATACTACGGACTAGCTGGAGGCGGCGGAGGTAAAGGACTGGAGTATGTATAGCTACTCCAACAAAACGACGACAGTCCCCACAACGCAAAGTCCCGTTTACAGAGCTACGAGGTAATGGTTGCCAGATCTCGCAAACTCTGTAGTCTGACTCGTGGGGTACTCTGCCCGTGAAACACCAGAACATGCGAGCATTATGAAGATGAGCGTGTAACAAGATGCGAGTCTTCTGAACAACATGTCGCTATTTACAATAAGCTCAGAAAACCGCACCGACGACAATACCTGATAAATCCTTATCTTTATTTTTTATTTTTTCGTTTGCGACTGACGCATGCAAACACAAGAGTTACGAGCTTTTTTGATACTCCGACAAAGAGCTCTAGGAAGATTGGCGATGGGCGATAAACTGTCGGTTCTATACTCAAAGATCGGGGTAGAGATGAGGAGTATGGAAGAACTGGTAGGATACTGGATGATGTCAACCCTCTTCCCAGGCTTGTATGATATTCTCTCCACATCTCCGTTTGTGGGAAAGGATGTATAGGCGTCCCACAGTTTTTGTCCCATCCCTTCCTTGTAGATTACAGTTGGCGGAACCGATCTGAATATCATTTCGTAGGAGTTGACCCCTTCCAATACGCAATTCCCGCTGATCCTCGAGTGTTGTCAATCATAATTTGAGAATGCGACTCGTAGTCCATCCCTGCTGCCTCGGCTGTTTGCCAGCAACTCGTCGGCTTCGGTCGGGGAGATATTAGCGAGTGGGACGGCGATATCGCTAGGCATCGGCAAACTGCTGGCCTTTTATGGGCAAGGTTTGTGCGTACTTATTGAAAGCCTGTTTTGGAGTCGTTGCCAGCGTTGTTGGCCTCGGAAAGGTCGATGGCTATGTATATAGGGAAGCTTTCCACTAGACATCCGGAAACGGGAAGAACACAGAGCGCTAGAAGTTGTGAGGTCTGTTGTGGGATGGATAGCTATGCCCTAACCATACCAAGCCTTGCGTACATCCCTAAGTTGGTGGTTTAGTATGGGGGTTTCGAACGCACACGCAGTTATGGATCTTGATCCAGCGTACCTGTCACTTCTCTCATCTCTCGCTCTAGCCGGACCAACTATCAACGTCACAGATCCTTTGTAGTGTTCGCTAGAGAGTTTGAGCAAGCATGGATTCTCGTACAAGAGGGCCTTAAATGAAATGAAAAGCAGTGCTTTACCATCGTGCCTTGACATGTTGTAGGCTGCGATATACTAGCACTGTACCACATCGACATGGACAATTGGGTGGGGTTATCTTCTAAGGCGTTTTGAGGATGTAGAGCTGCGTTTGAACGACAAGAGTTGTAGGTGGAAGCAGGAAGCACGTATGGCCATCAAGCTGAGGAACCATGTTGAAGAGCTCGTCAGGTTTCCGGACATTTCTCGTTCACAATAAAACAGCCTTTGGTTGTTGGATGCATCGCAAGTCTTGTCAATTGGCTGTCAAGAGCAGCGGCATGTGAATGAGGGCGTATAAAGATTAAATTTAAAAGTGACCGGCGCTTGGAAGGGGCTTTCTAGAGTTTTGATGGCCTTTGCAAAGCTAAACGGAGCCCTCCGAAAAGATGGTCACATCTACTAGTCACGATGGGCTTTGGACTCGCGAGGTAAATGCAATGCTAAGCATGCCTTTATCTGAGGATCTGATGTCTACTATGCTGATCCACTGGCATCTGCTACCGCCTCATGGCCTAGTTCGTATCCTTCGAAGCTAAACTCTGGCAATCCTTTTGACAAAATTTTTTTGGAGGGGGGAAAAACACGTGGGTTTCTTCTCGTATCAAGATACGGGTTTTAGTACTGAAAGTACTGAAAGTCTCCAACTATGATGCTCTACATCGCAACAAGATGAACGGTATGATCTATCGTCTTTCTTCACCCGCGCTATATCCTAGATGACTGGAGGGCAGCCTTCTGGTATGAAACACCTGCAGCATGCAATAGTTCCAAATAGGTCCGACTGATCTAACAAAACACATCTTGTTATGATTGCCACTTCCAGCGCGAAAGATGTTTCCATGTTCGAAAAATCTATGAGCACATCTTCCATCTTTTTGATCCACACAGCCAAGCTCTCTTATATCCTCAGCCCATACTTTTCATGCCAGACCCCCCATCAAAATAGCCTTGAGAACACACCTGGATCTCTTCCTGACGTTGCGTGCGTTTATCTAGTGGCAGCATCCAGCTCTCAGCTTTGTTGCTCTACTGTTGCGAGAGCACCTATATTATGCCTTCTCGGACCTTCAAGCTCCATTTAAATACTCTGATCCGTATAGGAGAACCTCTGACAATTGACTGGACTGGCTCAATTGACTTCCCTCATGGCGAAAGGGACACGATCGATTTTTACTTTGAGTGCCACCCCCACATATCCTTGCGGAGGCTTGGAGGAGCTTTTCTCTATGATTTTCCACACACGTTCCCGCCGATATTACCCAAACCCTCCATCCACGGCCGTTATAGGAAGTGCAATATCGTGGCACACTTGAAGTAAGTTGATAGTTGATGCATGTTACGTATAGAGACGATGAACAAGTTTTACAGTTCCAGCAGGTCAAACGCTGTACTGAGTTCAATCCCAATTACGATTTTGGAGAACGCACTAGTTCTTCCTTCAGCTTCCTCGACGAGTATCAATGGGTTTCCATCTTCACCCGTCTCAACACTCCACACGCAGTAAGTTCCTATGTATCTAACATACATATCACGACACCCAATCGTACATTTTTTAGCGTCAGCTCAATGGACACACAGCACCCAGCCGAAAGTAGTGGAGTCCTAGAAATTGACACGCAGCGCTCAACCAGAAGTAGCAGAGTTCTCGGAAGTAGCAGAGTCCTAGCAATAGACACACAGCGCCCAACCGAAAGTAGCAGAGTCCCAGCTGAGACAAGCAGTGGTTCATCCGCTGTGCTTATACCCATATCAAGCAAAACACATCCCGGCTTCTCCACACGTACCTTGACTTCCGTAATGCAACCTGGGACACAAACGAAAACAACCCCTCTCGTTACCATGTCCACTAGCAACATGGGCGGTTCACCCATAGAAACTAGTTCCTCCTCGATAGGTGCTGAAAAATCCCTTGGAAAGCACTTGGTTGGCATACTTGTTGGGAGCGTATTTACCTTCATCCTCATCTTGGCTTTTGGTATCCGATTTTGGAAACAAAGACGACGCCGGCTAGAATTTACTCTTGTTCCACCCATTGATGATCAATCCGACGATGCACGATCAGAGCAAAGTGAGACAAAACGTAAGTAGATCCCGACTTTACGTCCTTATAAATAGAATTGATATTCGATCAAAGGAGATTCTACACCCAGATGGATTTGGATGCGGGGGATTACGCCCCTTTGCCGGGTGGTTCTTGTTCACCGTCCCCGACATTCCCAGGGGAGATAGTGGAACCGTCAAGCGAACCGGCCTTGCCACCCGAGGTAGAGGAGGACCGCGCGAGTTGGCCCTCTGGTTACAGCCAGCCACCTCCGGAATATGTGCCAAGGCAGACGGTGGATATGGCGAGTAGGCCGGTTCGGTCTTTCGAGCAAGAGGAAGACCGTGCGAGTTGGCCATCTACTTATAGCCAGCCACCTCCCGACTATGGAGCTGCCACGGGTAGTCAGAATATGCGTTAGGTGACCATTTATACCACACAGCTACTCACAACCCTTCTTTTTGCTCAAATGACTCACTATTGTGTATTTGGAGTTCAGTCTCGGGAGGCACAAGAAAAAAACTGTGTAACGTTCATCTATTTCGTTTAGAATATTTGACATGTCCATGTATTACGCTGTGGTTGGTATCACGGGTGTGTCATGATAATAAAAATACCAAGGTTAAATCTAAATACATTAGCAGTCCTTTCAAGGTCGTCATTGCTTTTGCAAGTGGAAAGGTAGATTTTTGACATTTGTGCAGGCAAAACTGTGCTCGTAGGTTGACAAGTCAACAGGATGTACTTATTGGAAACAAATGTGACATACCCTTTACGATTTTCGAGCGTGCGAGTCTCGCTTGCCATACTGATGCATA
>JABCKK010000068.1:12921-33554 GCA_018221785.1 Calocybe gangraenosa
ACGTGTGATGGCAATGCCGATGACTTCAACCTGGTCGCCAGTATAGTAAGCCGACCGAAAATATAACATCTGCTGCACCTGAATATTGGAAGCATTCTGTAACGTTGTCGACCACTGCGTGGGAAGGGCGAAGGAGCAATCATTGTCTCATGCCCAAGTCAGAGGGATACGGCCGATTACTGAGCGAAACACACTGCCTCGCGCCCCTAGTGGGGTTGTGTAATCAATGAGGCGAAAGGGGTAGAGGTGGGAATGGCTGCTAAGCCGGTTGCTGCTGTGCGGTGATATGAGCCTAAGCAACAGGGGTACCCAAAGCACGCCGACGATCATCAAATAGTGGAACAATGTCACATTAAGCAGACTATTCTCATGCCTGCTTAAACCAAATATCAGTTACGACGTGATCAGGGTTCCCAAAATCTGACTCATGTCCGGTACCTATCAACTGTAAAAATGCACGAACGGGATGTAAGCCAGTTCACGTTACGAAAGCTGTGAAGTGTCGTGGTTGAGCGACTCGGAGAAAATGCACAGTTAGGGTATAGTATGAAGCCCGCGCCTCTACATCCATACGCCCGTCCAACAGTCACCCTTCAAGGAGCCAATTTCTAGCAGCACCTATGAGTATCATTGCAGCGGATCGGCTCATTATGGTGGAAAGATAAACTGTTAGGGGCCCAAGTACCCATGGCGCCCCGCTGTGGCGGAGTGGGACATCAGGAACCAACTGGTTATTCAGACAGGCTCTTGTTCTAAGCCAGGCAATCCATACGCTCGGTCCAATAGATCCCCCTTCAAGGAGCCAATTGCTAGCAGCAGCAGCTATGAGTATCATCGCAGCGATCAGCTGATGATGGTGAAAAGAAAAACTGTTACGGGGCCAAGTACCAGGAACCAACGGGTTATTCAGACAGGCTCTTTTCCTAGACCAGGCAACCTGTTCAGGTCTCATTCTAATAGCATCAGGGCTTCGATTCAAATTCTGTTTCGGAAAAAGAATCGGCACGAGTTCGCTTGGTGACACAAATAAAGGTGCCTTTGGGTCGATATGCGTCACGATATGCTTACGACCAACCGATATGATGGCCTGTGAGGCTGTGTGCTTACCCTACGGCCAGAGAATGTCACCTCAATCAGAATCCCCAAAACCCGAGCGGCACCTCTCGAATAGATCTTGAATTCTACGCTAAAGCACTATGAATGATCTAAAAAACGATCAACTTTCCATTGACCTCGCACTAGAAGTAGCTTACTTTCAAGCCAGAGCCTCTACGTAGCCATATTTTAGTGTACTCCGCGCCAATCAGGCAGAAGCATCAGAGTCCAGGTCAACGTCCATCGCATTATCCAACTCTCTCCTGATATGCTCGATGCTACCATATGGGACCTTGTCCTTGACCCATCGGCCCCACAAGTCATCAATTCTGCACAACCCCGCCGCCGTTGCAGATGCCAGCAAACCAGACGCTCCAAGTCCATTGCAGCTGTTCCAGGTAACACGGTGCACACCAACTTCGCGAGGCCAGGCGCCGGTACCAACAGAATCAGCCTTGATGCGTTCTTTTTTGGGGTCTCTCTTGCTAGGAGATTTGTTTTTGGCTGCGCTGGCCTTGGCTGCAGGGCGGTCTTGGGTTTCCTTTGCAGTACATAGTGATCAGTAAGAATAACAGAACAGATGTCTGGTGAGATGATAAAACCTGTGGAAAGAACTGTTCCAACATCCTATATGTACCCAGATTACGACTGTAGTCTAGCTGATAGATCTTGTGAATGAAGAATGGCTTCAAATCGTCTTTAGATTTTTGCGCGCAACATATGACATATGCTGTATACTTACGACAGAGCCACCTCGTCGGGTGGATCGGAGCGAGTTGGTAGTCGTACAGGATCCATCGGCGGAGCCTACTGCTAATTGCGGATGAAGGTCTGACGCATTAATACTCTTGCAGCCACACGAAACCAATGACTGGACCATCCTTCATGAGCTGTGCAAGACGACTCACCCAAACCGGCCCCTGGGGGTCTAAAAGCGTGTGCCCCCTACCCAGCGTGATAGGCGAAGCAGAATATGCCTTCACAACGTTTTCGTGATCAATCGTGACAGGACCACCTGCGAAAGGCGAAAAGGCCATAGCATTTATTACATCTGATTACTTTCGTCATTACCAAAAAAAAACTGATGAGCAGGTATGAGTCACCTCTGGTCCGATTCATGATTGATCCGCGACCTTCTCGGATATCCGTCATACAACCCATACCGTCATAGCCTCCGCTAACGACTACGGTTGGGTTCCCATCTAAGCGCGGTATGCCTGTGGATGTCGCGGCTGGTGCACGTACCCAAGCCAGGGCTCTGATAGCAGACTGATGGACTGTAATGTAGTGCGTTGGGACGAGATCTGTGACGACTTGATGATCTGTGTCGCGAACCTGTTGACAATTTGCCTGTTAGGAATGCAGTACTAGACCATACCTGATGTATTTATGCCCTTGAGGTGAGGACCAATGTCGTAAACGGCAATTACACCTAATAATTCAATAGTTGAGATCCAGATAGCATTAACTGAAAACAATCAACCATTCGTGGTTCCAATACCGACGACTTCGCTATTAGCCCAGTCAAATGTCCAGCAGGCCGCTTCTTCTAGTTCAATTCTGATTAGAGGTTCCGGGATCCTGACTAGAACAGAAGTAGGCATTCCCAGCTAACTATGCGCGAGAACAAGCATAACAGACCATACACCGGCTGAGCCGGGTCATGTCCCTCTGGTGTGATATCGGCAGGATCAGGGACAGCGTATAAGGACCATGACCCATCCTCAAAAACACCGCCCAATAGGCCGAGTTTCCGAGGTCTGACACTAGTTGAGGACTACGCAAACGAACAGTCACCGAAAGCTGATGGTGCGGAGAAAGTACAAACGTCGTCATGTGCGGGCAGTGGGCACCATTTAAGCTCATAGGCAGGCCCGCTTTCAAGACACAGAACAAGTTCACATTTGACGTCGCCACTGTCGGCAACCTGACTATCCAAAGGTGTAGGAGACTGACTAGGACCAAACGACCATATCTGAACGCAAGCAAAAGACGGGCGTATGGCTCGAATACCTATCTCAGGTGAGTGGGAGCGTGTAGGAAAGGGAGCAACCGCAAGGTATTGCTTGTATGAACGGGCTTAAGAGTAATAATATGCATCAGATAGTCCAAATAGATATGTGAGCCTACCCTCTCGTTCTTTCAAGTGGATCGGACACCAATCAAGTCCCCAGACAGGCGCCCCGGCGTTGAATACATGAGCAGTACTTTCAGAAATAACCTCAGCTGTTATTCCAAGATTCAGAGGAGCTCTTTAAGTCAGGATAGTCTCACGGACACATCTTCTGGGCTTGAAACATTTCTAGCGTTTTTTGCGTCTGACGTCCATTTTGGCCCAAGAGACAGGAGACAGGTGGCGGTGGCTGAAGTCTTCCGTCTTCTGTGGTCTTCGTGTCTGTGGGTAGATATAGAGCTGCCGTGCTAGAAACGGAAGTTATGCTCAAAATCGAAGGAGTGACAAGGAGTAATTCTCATACGCTTGACTCAATACGTTCCAACCATTCATCACAACAACATTTCCATACACCTTCGGACGTAAATCGACATGATCACCATCCAAAATGGGCATGTTCTGTGTCGCTTCCTTATACCATCCTCGATCTTCAACCATTTCCCATAATGGACCACACCCCACATTATAACCCCATGATCTGTTAACCCGGTCGGTCACCCGTGAATTTGGTATGGAATTATTGGATATGATAGTTTTCCAGGGCTTAAATAGGGCCGGCCGCACTTCCAGACGTTCGACACGGCCTACACGGGTGTAAATAGAGGCAGCTCGGTGTCGATGATGTACGCTTAGTGAAGGAAGAACCTTGATTTGGCGTTTTGACACGCGTGAGGAACTTGTTTTTGATACACCTTACTGAGTGTGTAGCGATAACAAGGATTGGAATATGATGGTATCTTACCATGTTGATTCTTGCTGTCGTTAATAGGTGTACTTCGCCCAGCAGTCGAAACAGGCTGTTCGAGGTCAAGATCTTCTCCTACGTCGGGCTCCGAGTTCTCCCCCTCTACTTGGTTCCCTAATCCCATGTCTTCCTTATCATGTGCCCTTTCTGGATCAAAATCGCTCCCACTTTCAGCATCGTCGTTAAAAGTAGCTTGTGATTCGCCAACATCAGCCACGGTCTCATCTTCCAGATCTGCACTCGCTAGTGCGGCATAGCTTGGTTTCGACTTCCTGGGACGTAAATTGCGCGTCATTGAGTCTCATCTGAAATCGTAGAAATAGAATCAAAGAGAAACGGTGAGCTGTTTAGCAAGGCTGCATTGGTATCGAACTAGAAGCCGTCACGTGAGCGTAGACCTCCCAACCGCACATGTTTGACGGGACGGGGCGGTAAGGCGTTCGAAGTCGGATCGTAACAATAATGTCGCTATATATCATCGAAGAATGCACACCACAGCGATAGGTATAAAGTACTCCACGATTAGAAAACTCATTGCTTTAGACCACTGAGTTCCTTGTCATCAACTGGCGAGGCAAAACGCTGATATTACGCCGATTGCATACGCCTTCTTTTCCTGACTGTACAGAGAAAAATACATACAGCCGTAATGACCACCAGACCTGCCACTATCATGACAAGCAAAAAAATCTAGAGCGTATACTTTCATGGTGCTTAGGTGTCGTATGATCCGCTAGGCTTGATTTGCCCCATGTTGATGCGGAGTTCTGCCATTGCCCATGTTAATCGTACCCACAGATAAAAGCCTCCAGTTGTCTGACCAGAAAATATTTTCAAACGGATGCGACATCGTTATCCTATTTCTTCTTGAAGGTATAGATGAATGTTGGTGTATTGCTGGCACCAGAAAGTGGAGCCGATCAAGCCTCGTTCATATATCAAATCCCAACTCGTGGATACGATAACTGGTCAAAGAGTAGACGCTTACGCTTGTGTTGACTCACGGAGACAGCTCGGCCACTAAGTAACAGCATACCGTCAGGGTCAGAGTTCTCGCGTGGGTTTCAAACTTTCCGTGCCTCATCGGCGCCACGGCCGCTATCAGGGACGAAGTTCCCTGCTCCGATAGATGTGGTGGTATGCTTAAGCTATGTATTCTGATAAACACACGATGACATAGACGTACATTGACATGTCATGTTTACCCTCGCTCCGTTGGATCGACCTCCTAATGCACCAGGGTGCAATGCGCGTGGTAAGAAATCATATGTTGATTCATCGGATGATCATGAATCATGATGCAGCTGGTATAACCCACGCCCCAGGCTAGTTCGTCATGATCAGATCAGTCATTAAAATATATGTAACAGAGCAATCCAGATTGTTCAGGATTCAATGCTGATGGTACCTACTAATTTGTAATGGCTATGATGAGGAAGAAGACCAGTTCTTGCGATGTTGTTCGGTTCTGCTCTGAATCACGAACACTACGATGCCTTCTTGGCTGTCCATGAACTAGTTGATGGCGTAGAAACAAAGGTCGAGGACAGAATAGTGTGCACTAGCCACGCCGAAATTTCAGGACTGTTGCAAGGCCCTGTTGCAAGGCCGAGAGATGCATCTGGGTTTAGCTGGCAATCCCTTGGCATGGAAAGCTAGCCATCAGATTGATGTATGGGTTCCATGGAGCACATGCCCGACATGTACAATGCCTTCCTAGGCGATATCCCACAATAACAAAAAACACTCCGCTAGCCCGAGAACTGTCAAAGACCTCACCTCGATGGCTCAAAAATGGTGTTCTAGGCGCAGGCAGCTATGACCAAAAATATAAATGTGCATAGATAATTGCCGCTCAGCCCGTAGGTATAGAAATATGGAGGTATTGTGAGAAGAGCTCAGCGCCAGCGTCTGACAGGTGTGTATGACACTTGGCTCGTGCCTCCCGGCGAAAATACTGCGGGTGATCAATCCGGTCTCCGCAATACTTTCATCCCGGAGAAGATCGCAGTTAGGCCTTACTTCCTGCCTCGTCGATGGCAGCGACTTCCCCCTTTGTAAGGGGCGCTGATTCGACGACAATAGTTATCAAGATGTAAAGACACAGATAGACACCAGACGTACGGAGATCGGCGACGGCAAGGTACTCCGTGAGATGTTCCTTCTTAGAGCTTGTCCTAAAGACCGCAATAAACAATATACGTGGAACAATAATGTGGACGATAGAAGACTGACGTTATGATCACAGCGCCCTTCGCTTTCACCCATAATAGAAGAACCTGTGTGGGCGTAATGCCGAGGCGTTTCGCAGCAGCATTCACAGGAGCGTCTACTGGTCCGCCAGGAAGTTTGGTGATAGGTCTATAGATAGATCTGTGAAAGCTTGTTTAGGGCTGCATTAACATGTCATTGACACACGTGAGACTACTGAAGGCTTCAATGATGATTTGATGCTTTGCAGCAAACTGGAGAAGGGTCTTTTGCTTCGCATAGTTATAAGGATGTAGTTCAACCTATACGTATCTATGTTAGTTGAATTGTTGTGAGCCTTTGCATCCGATTACAAACTTGATTGATGACGGGCTTGATTTTTGCAATTTCAACAATTGCTTCTAGTTGTTCGACATTGAAGTTGCTGACACCAATGCTCCTGAAAGTGACGTTAGGGTTACGCTATACGTGTTGCAATCGATCCGCTCACTTAGCTAGCCCATCTGCCTTTATCTTCTCAAACTCTCTCCAAGCACCTTCAAAGTTACCTTCAACGGCTTCTGGCGTGTGGACAAGATACAGATCGACGTAGTTCAGCCCAAGCTGAGCAGGGTGAAACACAATAATCCGTTGAGCTTGGGTTTTCATCAGTAAGGATGTATTTTACCGACCCTAGCCAAACTGTCATGGAAAGCGAGCTGTATAGGTCCCGTCCAATACTTCGTGGTTATATACAGCTCATTTCGAGTCGATCGACTTTTCCTAATGGCTTCTGCAACACTAGTCTCGTTATGGTAATCTTATGGGCACGCATCAGATCTCTACCCCGACGCGCGTAAGCAACTGACGATGTTTTGAATAACATACTTTGTGCGCTGTCGATATGCGTAAATCCTGCCTCTATAGCCTGGATTACGAGCTCAGTTACCTCCTCGACCGGCTTAGTGCGATTGACAGTGCCCGTTCCGAAGCCAATCATCGGTATCTAGCCGCCATGTGTCGTGTTGATGCTCAGTCCCAACTTACTCCAGTACTCGAAACGACGAACCTGGTGGCCATCATTCAGCTTTACGTTCTCGAAAGGCATGACAACCGATACAGACGCCCGCTGGTCGTGGTGTATGAAAGGCTTAGAAACCTCATGGCAGGCGCTCTGTCTTGATGTGGAAGGATGACACGAAACACGTTGCGCCATATTTATTTTTGGCCAGCCATATCCGAGTATTCGCCACGATAACGTTCGTATCGACTTTCCTCAACCCACGACTGCTCCTCCTCCGACCGTTCAGATTATCGGTTATCGACACCATATCAATTCTCATATCAACCTCTGTTACCTTGTAATTATTACTATACACACACTTATCTTGGTTACCCGCTCCTCTCTCACGGTTATAGAACAGCCTCAGTCTGATTCCTGACTTCGGTTTTTATTCCAAGGCTGGGGGTTCATATCTACCAGCGTTTTGCAGCCGAGTCTTGGTTACTACATCACAAAACCCGTTGTCTTCTAGCTAAGTCCTTTTTAGGGGCTCATGACAACGCCGCAGGCAACCCATAATATATATGCTATATGCTATGCGCTTCGAAACGGTGTATTATCTTCGGGTGGAAGTACACCCGACGCGTGTGGCCAATGCTCGTGTCATTCATAGAAGCACGGCAGCATTGCTGCGCGTCTTCCGAGGTATAGAGCGAATGACTGAAATGACTCGGCGGGCATGAACTTTTTCAGGCAGCTTACCGAGACCAAACAATTCTCTTTTCTACGAAAACTGCGAAAGAGCGGATTCTTCCAGCCCGCGACGCACCAACATGTCATTGATCATGACCAAATTTGATGGCTCATAATCATGCAGCAATATTCCATTAATCACACCATTTTTCTCCGCAGCTGTTAATCCCATGGACTACCGTACAAAGAGCTATATACGGAGTGTCAAGCCCATGTGGGAGTGCGAGTCAGCGCAACTTGCCAAATGCAGAACGAACTTTAGGGGGGGGGGGGGGGTACATCATCATATTTGCTACATAGAATCGAATCGAAGGTGACGTGAACGTGAATCCAAAGAAGAAGGCTAATAGGTATATGATAAGGTTCGTCACTAGTATGCAAGCCTCATACGTGATGGCCATGGCAGGAAATCGAGATTCTAGGAGGGCACCTTTTTACCCTAAACAGATCGAAATAATACGCCAGCTAAGATTTCTTGTTCCCGATAGGAGACCTAGAACAACGGTGTAAAATATGTGCCGACCCCATCAAACCACGTTTGTGAGAGAACCAGAGACTGCTGTGTACAGAAATCTGGACGATACAAAGGCTGTGGTGGAGCTAACTATAAATTAATTTCCATCAAGTGAAGAAGCTACATGCCACAAAATATGATGTACTCACACATGGTCAAAAGGCAAAAATGGTTAGGCCTCCTTGTCTTGCAGCGTTGTCTAAACAAATAGACCGCTGAAGCATGATGATGAGACTGGATTTGTGCTGCGTGGAAGACAGATACAGACCTGATCTTGCGCTGTAGTCTGGTCCCCGTTCAACGGCGATGTAACACCTGATTATGTTATAGATGGGTTCTCGTGGTTCATAGAACAACTACTCTTCTTTCCGTGACGAATATCCCAATTGTTATTACAAGTTCCCATTAGATTCGGTTGTACACTTAATGCTGGTTTTAATGTATTCGGCGATAGGGCCCCAACAGAAATTCTTTTTGTTCTTTGTTCTATAATGCCGGTTTATTGTTCTGTGTATTAATTTCGTGATTGTAGTTTCGAGTTCCGGAATTCTATTTAGCTTGATGTATTGAGGGTCGGCACAAAATGTCGAATGTGCTCTGGTACCAAATCCTTAGGTAGTCGTGCGATTGTATCCAAAGGTGCGCGCTTCGCAAGAGCCAATAGGTTAAGCCGAAGGTTTCGTAGGGTGCGCTCCTCCTCAAGACTCCCGTTTGCGTGAGAGTCGAGCCCATTGGAGATGTTCACCTTGACATCATCAAACTTTGATGTAGAACTTCTCTCCTCCTTGATCTTCTTGTTAAGGCCGACAATCAGATCAGCGGCGTATTCCATAACTTCATTGAGCTCTTCAGGCCCCTCCAGCTCATAATCAGATGCCTGGCCTTGAAACATTTTCGATGACGCGTCCACATCCATCCACGTTCTCTCCGGTTCTTCAATCTCTAATCCGCCGTGACTATCGGCTTCTTCGGTCTTGGCGACGTTGTCTTTCCTTTGCATACTCCTTCTCTCCTTGAATACCTTACCAGCCCACTCTTCCTCACTTTGAAAAAGCTCCTCAGGTGTCTTGATTAAACAGCCCATATCAATTTTATGTGTCTTTATTTGCAAAAGAGCCGCTAGCGCCATTGTCGCTGGGGGATAGAGGTGCATAGAATTTTTTACTTGAGCGAAAAGGGGCCGGCTGGATTTTTCTTCCAGGTGCTGTGCAGGAAACTTGTTTGTTTGCCTGGCGAGCTCGATGGCCGTTTCACGAAGAAGGGCGTGGCGGGAGTTGGTCAATGGATCGACAATTTCACGTTCCACCCAAGTTGCTAGAGGCTGCGCTCCCAGTGTGGGGAAAGGAGTAGCATTCTGTAGATTTAGTCTTACATAAATACCGAATCAATATATACGTGAGCAACAAGCGAACCTCTTCATGGAGTGGTGCGATAAATTCCGCCAAGCTTCTGACATACGCAAGACCGTCGGCTCCACCGTACACGACATCCTTAATGTAACCTTCTGCAAGGTGGGCGCGCTGGGCGCTCCAATAATCCTTCATCCATATTGAGGTATCGGTTTTGATCGTCTTGGGTGAGTCGTCGGGCTGAGATGCCTGACAATCTATAGTATCGCGGATCGCTTGCAATACTTGTTCTTCCTCTTCGCCTTCGACGCCAGAAACCTTCCTCTTTCGAAGTTCCTCTTCGATGGCACCAGCTAGCATAGCATACGAACCAAAATCAGTGACATGAGCTTCCCGTGGTGTTTGCCACATTGGCGTATCCGTGTGTTCTGTGTCTTCGTCTCTCTCTTTCATTTTACTTCTAGTTGGATTGCGTATCACGACCCAGTGACGTTTCTTTGTATTGGAAGGAATATCTTTAGAGGCAGGTGTATCGTTGATAGGCGTTTGAGACGTGGAATAGGAATATGGGACATTGATCGAGGTTGGGAAAGGAGTTGAGGAACGGGGAGGTTCTGATTGGGACTGCGACGAGGAGTCCAAGGTGGGCATAGCAAATAAAGGAGGTTTGAGGGGTGTCACATAAGGCCGTGAGTATGGCTCTGGAGCAAAGACAGATAGTACAGAGAAGGGATCTTCCACTACAAAAGAAATCAGCACGTCCCCACTTCAAATGATGCAAACCGAGCACATACTTTCAGTGTAATCTAAACTGCCATCTGCGAGGAGTGGCGGCCCTTCCTTCTCGATTCGTAGTCTCTCCTTTTTAGTTTTATATCGTTTGCCTGCATAAAACATCAACTTCTGATATTGAAAATCGCTGTGCTCATGTAACCTTTCAGCTTGAGTGCCAACATAGTACGTGCCCAATCGGAATTGGCAGGAAACGCGGACAAGCCATCGCGAGATCCTGGAAGTCGACCTTCAGCATCGATGGCTTCCGAGATCTTATTGGTAGGAGTAGGTTTCTTGTAAGGACCACGAACGCCGCGCCGACTGGTCCCAGGTTGTGTTTGGGAAGCGACCGAAGGTGACCTGCGTCCAGCCGTGTCATCGGCCTCCGTGTGTAACCCCGCACCATCGTCATCAATATTGACGGGCGTCGTTTCATCGTCCCTTTCAATGTCTATGTTCCAATCTGTTTCGTATTGAATGACTGTAGCGGCTGCCTTGGAGATGTGATCCAGAGCCCATGCTTCTATTCGCTCTGCTTCCGTGTAGTAGATTGAGCCAGCTGGATTGAAGGCTTTCGCGTTCTCAGTAACGAGACGCAAGTCCGACTGTATGATACTGTAAGCCTTCACTGCTAGGGCCCAAAGAAAACATGATGACGCACTGCAAAGTCTTCCAAGGATCGATATTTGTTCTTGTTCACCTTGATGGACATGGTGCCCAAGTCCATCGGATGCTTCACTACATCTGTATATCCCTGGACCTGTGAGGTATCTACTGGTTTCAGGAAGAAAGCATAGTCATCTTTTCTGCTTTACGAATCAGCTAAACCAGTAAAAATAGCTGGTGACCGGAAACGCGTACTTTTTTATCTGTGCAATGAGCTTTGTTAAAACCTCCTTGAGCGGTTTCAGCTTGACTGGGCGAGGAGCCCTCTTCTCATCTTCTTCCGACCTTCCAAATGACGTGAAGCGATGTTTCGACTTTTTGTTGTGGGTGCTCTTGACAGGTTTACCACCTCTAAGGGCTGGTAAGACAAGAGTAAGCCCCGAGGACTTGGAGTTGCCAGTCTTTAGCGAAACTGTATTGAATCCTGAATGATTATAGCTTGGTGTATAGGCGTCAGAAACATCCATCCAAAACGCTTAAAGATTTGCGACCTTGTGTTTTGGGCTAGTGTAAGAGAAATGTCACACACACAGGGAATTTCCGGTCACGAGATCTGATGTTGACAGGGCTCCGAAACCCCTTTCCCGTTTCAACTTTCCTAAACTCGCTGTATCGCGTCTGAACGCCAATTGCTTTCTAACTGGCGCGATTCTCGGGCGTTATGTATTGAGGACTTCACCACCCTTTAGGCTCATCCCCAAATCAGAAGCACTCTCAACCTCTGGTCTCCTTGATACAAGCGACGCTCTCCTCAGGGAGATCGCCGACAACACCCTGGAGACGAAGGACAGAAGTACGGGAACGAATCGCGCGTGGGCTTCGTCTCAAGCTATCTTTCGGTGGTCTGGAACTCGAATACGACAAAAATAGTTCCAGCACCTCAATTGAGGTGCATTCGTTACAGAATTATTTCATCTACAATCGGAGGACCGACGGGACGGAGTCCATCTCCACCAATCCCGAGCTTTTTGCTTCACCTCACAATCAACCTGTGATGAACTTTATTGAGATATAAATGCCGGCCCATATTCTGCCGGCCCCCGCAACTTTTTGTCCCCCGAAACCGCCCACCACACCAATAAAATTAACTAATTGGTTCTCCGCGGTTTAGATCCTTCTATTCCCATTGCTCATGAATTTTTTCATGTTTGCGTTTGACAATCAAAACTCTGATCATCTGGTGGGGTTTCCGGGAACCGACTTCGAAAAGTCCAGGCTTTGATAACGCAACAAAGAACTTATGGGGTTTGGCTGTGTCCCACTGAGATTCGTTGTTTGCGTGGTTTTAATTCTTTGAAGAAATCATGTGGAAACTCCGCAGGTAAAAAAGATCCCCTCCCTTTTGCCCTGATGGTATATAATCCGGGCCTGTACGTTACGGCCCCCGACTCTTAGAGGGCATTTGATCTCGTACTAGCGACCAGGACGACTAGGATTTATTCAACGGTACCCTGATTATCAAGTTGGTGATGGCTCTATTGGATGTTTCCCACACATCACTGGAATATCACTATGATGAGTAGCTCAAGTATGATGGCATCGACCTCGTCGTGCGGCTCTCACAGGAATAGTGATGGTGAAACGATAAGCCGGAAACGTGTTTCCTAAATGGCCTGAACAGCCTTGTTATAGTCGAATAAGTTGTTGTCCCGTATGCTAGATAAATATAACGCGTCACTGTAAATATAATTTTATATTTTGTTTCTACTTGCTTCACATTCATTAATTAAAACACAAATACTCACTAGATCGGTGTCTGTTGCCATGTTTCTTGCGAAAATGAAGTGTCAATTGGCGTTATAATTATTACAATCTGTTTTCCCGGAAAAACAGATAGGATCGGTTGTATGTACTGCTTGCGTTGTCACGGTCACGAGTTCAAATCTCAACCAGTGACAGCTATAATATTCTGTTTTGTTCGTTGCCATCCATTCTCTGCAACCGTTGTACGTCTGGGCTCGCCGCCCTTGTGCAATTGAACAGCGGGATGCCATTAAGGTGGACTTGGCTACGGGGGGACTAGTAACTGCGATCTTCCAATTATACGTAGGTCACGGGTACAGGGCATAACAGAGCCTGAACCGGAGCCAAAATAGTAAATTTCATGGCATAATTTTATGGCAGATTATGACTTGACTTTGGCGATACAAATAATTTGGTTGCTTTGTCCGGCAATTGCTACCACGCGCATGAGTCCCCACCCACAAGTGTATCTACCCTGGCTGCTCTTCCTTCTCGACCACCACCTCCCGACTCTCTCCCGTTCTGCGCAGAGTCCTCGATGTGTTGAGGCTACACCTAAGGACTCCCAGCGTCTTTCATTTCTTGCCTATCCTTTTGACTGCATGTCTAAATCGCGCTCCACTACTCCAAAACCTAATACTATTCCCACTAATATCACACCATCCTCTGAATCAACGACCTCCTCACGAATTGACTCACACGAGCACACTCCTTCCGCTACATTCACTGTAGGAGGCGAACAGCAATCCACTTCACGTCTCTCACACTTTCATTCTTTACTACCTTTATCTCCCGAAACGAGCCAACGCACCTCAGCACTCGTACGCCCTTCTGAAGAAGACTCCAAAGATCAACCAATGGCGAAACGTTTTCGTAGAGGGTCCCCACAGACCCTGAACAGACCCACAGAAAAATCAAGTTCTTCGTCTAATTCACAAGATGACATGGAAGACACGGAGATGGACGACAAACCTAATCATCAATCTGAGCCTCTCGCTCCTGCCGTCCCTCCGCCGAAGAAAAAGCGTACTCGAACTCTCACAACACCACATCAATCTGCCGTACTGCATGCGCTTCTCGCTCAGGTACCGTATTCATTTTTTTTTCTCATGTTTTCTCATGTTTACGAGATGACCCAAAACTATGGAAATATTTATTTTACAGTCCCGCTTTCCGACAACGGCGATGCGCGAAGAGGTTGGGCGATCGATAGGGTTGAGCGCTCGCAAGGTGCAAGTGAGTTTGACAAGCAATTTGCATTTGATTATCTGTCTCATCGGCTTTCGGCCTCTAGATTTGGTTCCAGGTGGGCTTATTTTTCTTTTGATGCCTGATCGCTGCAGGTCATTTTTGCTGACAAAAAAAATATTATCAAAAAATCATGATTATTAGAATCAACGCCAGAAAGCTCGACGCCCACGCAGTCAAAGCGATGTTTCTCGCAGACGATTTCCCCAATATGGTCCTTTCCCATCAGGTCCTGAGACCGCCGCTCCTGGTTCATTTTCTGTCTTATCAGAGCAAGGATCCAGCTTCCGTACAGGCCAAATGTCCTATACAGGCGGTACAGTGTACCCTGTCGCGAGTGATTATCACTCGTCTGACTCATATTCCGGCTCCTTGGAGTCGCCTGCTCAGCTTCTAGGTCCTGGGATGCCGGGCTCGGAATCACAGCCTGATGTATTACCCATAGGGCTTCCTGCCATGATTCAAAGACCTGACACTGCACTGGAACGATACCCACCATCGTCTCCGCCATATGCTAATCCAAGAGCTGACTATTTGAGATTATCTAGCCCGCGATTACAACAAAATGTCGCCATAAATAGACCTAGGACTACGAGCAGATCGCTTGACCGGGGGTTTTCACGTACTCTTCCCCCTTTGGTATTCAATCCCGTCCCAACTCGCTCGAGCTTTACGGCTTCGGGTCCTAGTGCGTTTCAGCCTGCTCCACCCACCGACATCCCACCAAGATTCTTCAAACGATCAAAATCGCCAGAAGTTACCTTTGCCCATCAGCCTCCAGAGGTATCTTTCTCATCCAGGCTACCTGTCCCTCCTCCCTATGCGCTTCAGCCGCGCCCTCAATGGGACAGCTCTACAACGTTCGGTCCTATGCTTCGATCGTCTGATTCGCCATCTTGGAGCCGCCAAGTATCTCATCCCATTGATGAAAGTCCCACCCCGCCTGGTCCTTCTGGGGGCAAAATAGAAAGCACTGAGTCAGGTGATGTCGTACCTGCAGATAGCGTACCATCGCAGCGTTCTGGTCGCTATGACCCTGTTCGCGCTACATTTGTTTATACGACCGGGAGCAGTAGTTCACAACGTCGTTCCCCATCGGACACTAACGATCTTTCTCGTCAAATAGATAAACATGAAGACTGAGACGATCGTTTGTTTGTTCTCCACTCCGCAAATATTATATCTTCACGCATCTCACGAAAAATGCTACGTATTAACTCGCTCCTTTATCGAATTGAATCACGCTATTGCCTACATTCTCTTAGGCCCGTTCTGCTACCTTATTCATCACTTATAATTCTTGTAGAGCTCTCCCACCCCCAGTTGCCTGTAATGTTCCAACTCTTTTGTTCGATTAATTATCCCTTTGTTCAACAGGACCTCCTGTATATCGCTCCTTTGCTATATATCCAGAACTTTTGCACGAATGTCAATTTCTAGACTACGACTCTTTATACACCTATTAAAATCAACATATTTTTTATGAATATGATATGATTCGTATCTACCTGATCTCGCAGCCTGAAGGGCTGTGAAGAAGAGCTGTCTAAACTTACACACCGTTGCATCTTTTTTCCGCTGTAAGCCTAACCTGTAATTGGGCCCGCTTTCTTAGCTTCGCCTCTATCAAAAGGGGGTCATATCTACTGGTATCCAAGGTCCGTCCCGCAATGGCCGATGATGATTGGCTATCACTGCCAATCGTTAGAAAGGTTCTGTCATCATATACTTCTTCCGGTGCAGCAGATCCACGTATTTTGTCAGATCTGGAAAAGGATTTCTCTTGTTGGAGTCTTTTAAGTAGTTTAGTGCGAATGTCGGACGAAGGGGAGGCGTGAGATTCGTTGTTGCTGTGAGCGGAAATAGATGGGCGCTCATCAATGGGGATACCGCTACCCCGCATTGCCATGTGGTGGTTGGCCGGCTTACGTTGGCAGTGAAGATTGTCAGCCGTTCCCGATATGGGAAGCTGATGAAACTCGGTGACCTTTTCGTTTAGTGGCACAAACCACGGGGTGATGTCAAATTGACAATGTAAGTGGCGAACGGCATGGGGTCTTCTTGACTCACTTACGTGTTTCACCATTGAATCCGAGGAATTAGAACTGGTTTCATGTGCTCCCGTTTGAAGTGGCTGGTATTCCTTCTCCAGAAACTCTGATGTCGAAGGAGCCACTGGATGAGAGGTAACAGAGGGACAAGGGGTCCTAGCGTCATTATTCTTAGGTATGGGGCCGTGTGTTTGCGCCATTGTCTCGGGTGCAAACATCCTTGTAGGTGCTGAAATTTTTTCGTTGTCAGCAGTTGTTACTTCTTGGTGGCGGTTTGCTGTGCTTTGGGAAGGCGTCAGAGTCTCCAACTCGGGTCCACGCTCAACCCGCTGAGCCGGTGTCGTGAGATCTGACATTCGTGCCAGCAAAGTCAATGGCGTACAGGGGGTGTCGTGGATCGAGGCAGGTATATTGAGGTGGCGTTGGGCGTTCAATGGCCGCTCACTGTTCTCTGGTTGAACTTTAGCTACATTGGAATGTGTTTTCGTCCCAAGAGATAGATGGGAGCGAACAGACTCCAAAAGGGAGAGGTTCCTTGGAGGTTTCCTGATTTGCAACTCAGACGATTGACCTTGAGGCGTTCTTGACCTTATTTGGTCATTTTCTGTTGCTATGAGCCCTACACCTTCTGCAGTGGAGGAATCTAGACCATCAGCTTCACCAAGACTCTTGGGAACCTCTAAAACCGTTTCGACGTCTGCTCGTTCCTTTCCCTTATCTACATTTGTTCGGGAGGTGCCGCAGATCATAGCATCACCTGCTAGAAATGAATTAATAGATAATGCATTATGTTACGGAATCTTAAGATTATTGATATATAATTACCTGAGCTAGGCGTACGGCGGGGGGAAGTCCGAACACGCTCACGCGGCGGCACGCTCGAGTCACAATTATTGCCGCGTTCCTTGCTGCGCGCTCGCTGGCGGCTCGGAAGTTTGGCCTTAATTGCTAGCATGTCACGCGAGCTAGTATACTGCCTGCCTGATGGAGACCATGATAGCGCCCTATCACTGCTTATAAACTCGGTGTGACGAGACGCAGAGCGATCTCTAGAGCGGCGCCGGGAGCGAGAACGGGAACGAGACATCCCGAGGCTTCTTTGACCATGGGGATGTTCGAAAGGAGGCGACGTTTCATCATACTGTAAACAAACATTCATCAGTTGTGAATCCTTATGGTAAGGTATGGCCAGAAGTTATAACCTACTTGGGCAACGGTGTCATACACAAATAGGTCACGGAAAGGCGACCTCACATAGGAATAGACCTCTATTCGATCACCATTTTAATCACCATTCTTGATGATAGATTTTTTTTTTCCATGTATAATGTAAGCTTACCATGGGCAAAGTGTTCGGCATTAGGGTGACGTGCCCCTTCCACGTATGGGACATCCATGTCCAGAAATTCTGCAAGGAGCTTGATGGCAGACTCCGACCGAACGTCAATCGATTTCATCAAGGATATGATGAATGTTGTAAGGAACTATAATTTTGTTCATCATTCAGACGGAGCTCCGAGAAAAAGAAACAGAAATGAACATGAGCCTTACTCACCTCAACGTCTAGATCGTCCCAAACCTGTAGCTCTCTTCGCAGGAATGTTGTAGTTCGAGAGATAAGCTCGGGCGATGCAGAGAATTGAGCCGGCGTTGGACAAGGACGAAATCGAGTATGCGAGTTAGAAGCAATGTGCTGATATTAAACGTCAATTCATAGAAGGCTTGGTGAAATGAAAATGAAGAAACAAAATGAAATATCTGTCATTACACGGAATACTGCGGTCTTGAAAGTCTGCTGACTTTTGGAGATGCCGTCAAATAAAGCAGGCATTCCTGATATGTAGGCACATCTCGGCAAGCCACGGAAAGGTCTTGTCCAAAGCGGAAACAAAATTGATCCTGGAGCAAGAAACAGCTGCCAAAAATGACCAGAACATACCTTAGCATAAAGATCATGTTCATAAATCAGCCTCCTTTGTTCGATTGACCGAGTTAATCTGTCCTTTTCCTCCCTTTCCTCCCTCTCCCTACGTTCGAGCTCTCTAACCCTCGCAGTACGGCGTCTACGTACGGCTTCAACAGAGGCTGTTCCATGACTAGCTGGCCGAGGAGATGTACGAAGTGGGGGTAGATGATGCTTGCGAAAGTCATACTTTGATCGAATGTTGTGTATCAAGTACCCTCCAAGAGACTGCGAACATAGTGGGCACCGCCTTGATTGCTCTGGAAGACTTCAATGAGAGGCTTTCAAGTCTACCTGAGAACAGACCATCTAACGTACCTGACCACACCATCAAGCATTCAAAACAAAATTCGTGAGAACACGTGGGTATCACGGTGCGGTCGACAATGTTCTGCAGACATATGCTACAACGATACTCGTAGTCCGACTCTTCGTCCGTGTAGTCATCTGCCGATGGGTCCAAGGAAGAGCTTTCATTGACAAGTCTCGAGATAGCAGGTTTAGGTGAAATGGATTCAAGTTTGACGCGCTTTAAGGGCGGGCTGACTGAACGAGTGCGACTCATATAAGAACGTCAGGGAAAAAGAGGGAAGCTCTATTACACATCATCACGCCCCCAAGGAGATTAGATAAGATAAGATGGCACACAGCTAATATTTATGGACTTATGGCTTTGAGCATACACTCCCACAACATCAAGCACGCATGATACAATTTGATTACAGTGGGATCCTGGGTGAAACGTGCATCTAACTTTCGCGCTTCCATCACCACTTCTCGTGAGCCGGACGCACTAACAATAGATATCACCACGTTAACCAAAACTTTAAAGGTAGTCAAATCAGAATGCAAGTGGGAAACACTTACAGTCTAGTTCCCATGTCATCGCCGACCTGTCTTGATGAACAAGATGCAGGTATGACTGTTCGGAATACCCTGATCAGCCATAAAGCGTGGGCATGTGATAAAGAAGAGCATACCTCTGCGATGCTCTCAGGCTTGAGGGTGGCATCTGGTTTACCTCTGAGATGAGGAATTCTCTCAAGCATGTATTCTGAACCGATTACTAGTGATCAATTAATGATCAGTAAGATGTACGTGATTATCGTTAAGACAACGAAAACGTACCTCCGTCGATGATAGCCTATTTCGCAATAAAATTGCGTGTAAGCTGACACTCTTACGAAATGAATAGGACCAAGTTAGGATCTTACATGTGCAACCTGTATCATCCCCCACAAGCCCGCGATCAGCATAGATCAAAACGATTGAAAGAACCCCAATAAACCCCTCACATGAATATTGTCCTTCCCAAACTCCTTCGCCAAACTCTGTGACAGGGCTCGAAGTCCATGTTTACCGGCCGCGAACGCACTGGTCGTGAGATTGCCCCTAAGCGCAGCAGTAGCTCCCGTGAAGATCAACGTCCCCCTCTTCCCCTCCGGCTCCAAGACGTCGTTCTCCTTGAACGTCAAGATCGCTTCACGTGAAAAGGCAAACGCGGCTTCGACGTTGATTTCAAGTGATGACCGGACATCTTCAGGTGTCGTATCGAGGAAGGGCTTCGAAACCCATTGTGCGGCGTTATAGACTGCGGCGTGGATGCTAAATTCCGGCGAGGGGTATTTAGCTCGGATGGAGCTCCATACGGCACTGATATCCTTCGATGTATAGCTTTCGACCGGGAACGGAGACGCCTAGATTTAGCATATCATATGAGTGAGTTTCGAATTTTCCCATGTGCGGGGGTTCATCGATTGTAGCCCGGGGCGATGAAAAAGAAGAAAGAAATACATACCCCAACACCACTGGAAGCTATCTCTTCCGCAAGTTGACGAACGGAATCGGCACCACGAGCAACGAGGGCTACGGTGTATCCAGCCTTGGAGAAACGACGACTGGAAGGGAAACCGAGTGAGCGCAAGTCCGCATACGATTAGGCCCCCATTCCTTACGCAACAGCACCACCAGTGGCCGAGCCACTACCAAGGCCTATCATTCGATGGATATTCGCTCGATTAATTGATGTTAGTATTGAAATGAACGTACCTAGAACTACAATAACTTTGCGAATTTGGGACATAGTTCAAAGAAGTTTTCGACAAGCGGGGGTGAATAGTAGATCACTTGATTGATAGAGTGAACGTCTGTCCAGAACTGCTTAAGTACTAGGTATGAAGCTCATACTGGGCTCATACTGACGCACTGATTCGTGATTTGTGGGTAGTAAGCCGCTTACTATCCACTGCAAGCGAATTAAATTGATTTACAATGAAGACAGGCACAGGAGGTCAGATTGGATAAAAGATTAGATTGTAAAACATTGCATATCTCATAAGAATTTAAAAAAAAAGTCGTTTCAGTGT
>JABCKK010000069.1:0-33124 GCA_018221785.1 Calocybe gangraenosa
GAGATAGTAAGACATAAGTGGAACATAATATGACGCTCGCAAGTGTGCGAGCGTAAGAAAAGATAGAAATAGATTGCGAAGCAAACTTACAGTGAGACCCGTGTCTAAGCCCAACAGTCTGGTACGTCGATTCTAACAAGACTCTATCTCTTTTATACTAAAGGTTTAGTTTCTTATCTACATAGTCACACGGAGATGTAGTATATAAGATAACGTTGTTTGTTTGTAGGTCAAACCCTTACATCTACATCCATCTGGATCCACGGCAGATGACATACCTGATCAGACCAAGTCAGAAAATCTGTCTGGTAAAATCTGCTATGATAACAAAATCCGGGGTTTTCTGTAGACCGGATTGTTCCAGATATCTTTGGTCGAGGCCAGAGCCCGTTCTCACTGGGGCTCAATTCTGAAGCTGTCCTAGTCCTGTTGCCATACAATAGATTACCATTCGAATGTACAAATGTAACCATTGAACATTATATATGGGAACATCACAGCCACAAGTATGCCAGGTAATCTGCTGGGTTATAACCATATATGCAATGTATCATAGACTATATACACTGCATAATAACAATACATCTTCTAGAGCTGGTAGGAAGAGCGCAGAAAGTGCCAATCTCAAACCTGTGTAAAAAGGAACAGTAGGTTGCTGGATATATGTAAGTGTCAAGCCAGGCCTAAGCCTGGGGTTTGAGCCCAAGCCCAAGCCCGCACATCACTAGAGCTAAAGGCAGCTAGCAAGTATGAGTGATCTGCTAAAGCAAGAGATCGCTTTCCAAAATTCAAGTCAAATGAGACCCCCCCCGCGTCATGCTGGATATCATGACATGATGTTAACGACAAGCAGAACGTCGAGACCAGTTGATGAAAATGACGTTGACTTGTGGCCAAAGGCATCATATCCTAACAAAGGGTCAGCCGCGTCAGTCGGCGGGTAGGGTTCCAGGGAGGCGAGTCCGTGTCACACTCGGGTAGAAAAGGAGACTAAGAAAACATTTGAGGTAATCGATAAGTACTTAAGTTACAGAGGTAACAATGAAATCTAAACTTGGACCGAGCCAACAATATATCAACACTAGCTAAATGCTTTGAGTTTCCAACGTAGTTTGTCCTGACGCAGTTTTAATGGTAAAGGGCCACGTGTGCAATGCCTCAAAGAGGTCGAGCGGGTATAAACGGCTAAGTTACTGGATGATTGGACTAGAAAGAGCAAGGAGAGGGAAATGTAGAAGCAACTAAGGTACGTGACAACAACCCAGAAACCCAGAACCATCCTTCAGAAAGCTGATAAAGCAAGAAGGGACATAACACCCATGCCTGCAATAAGGAAGACTTGGCTGGCGCCGGTAACGATCTGAACAGCTCCTCCGGAAAGAGTACCACCAGAAAGACCACCAGCAGCTTGGACGCCAGCGCCGCTGAGGAAGTTCGAGCCACAGGTGTTCTGGATGCCCTGATAAAGTTCGGGTTGGTTGGTGAGGAGCATACTGTTACCGAGGCCTGGAGCATAGGGGACCTTGGCTTCGAAGTTCATGTAGGCGGTCATGATGTTACGTGTACAGACATTGCACAAGTCAGCAGAAGGGAGGTTGGATTGGAGGAACAGGAAGGGTAGGTTGCTAGTACGATAGGTAGTAGCGTTGGGAGTAAGGTTGGAAGTGGCGAGAACTTTCTGCATCTGGGCTGCGGTCTGACTCGCTGGTAGCTTCGTTCCTAATACACAGAAGTTGCCGCTGTCATCTTTAGAGCATATAGCGGTCCTAAAAGAATATAGGACATAGAGGCTGTCGTAGTTCCCGACGACCTCAGGATTCAGCTTGGACGTCAGCTCCGCAGAGCAAGCTGGGTAGAACTCTGCTATTTTTCCACGGATGAGAGCCTCAGGGCAATTGGTGTTCACGGACGATGAGCAAAGGTTGCCTAAAGTTGAGTTAATCAGGGCATCTGATGAGGGCTTTGAGCTGCCGGGTTGGTAGTCAGCGGTAGCCGTTGTTAACGAGGTTAAACAGGTTTTTAGGCTTGAATCAGTATTTAGACTGGTGAGGAACTTTGCGCATCCTTCACTGATTCCTGCTGGGATGGCAGACTAAGGGAGGTGGTGAGTTAATGGCTGGGCCTGCTACAAGAAATGAGCGGTCAAGGTCGGACATACAGAAGTCTGTGCGACAGCCACAGAAGCGGCCAGCGAGATGATTACAAGCGATTTGAACATGATCTACTGAAAGAATGGACGGGTTGTTTACTGTCGACGACGACGGAAGTGGTGAGGACGAAAACGTTGCGAGGGCGTTGCGAGAACTGAGTGTAAGTAAAAAAGGAAAGAAGAAAAAACAATTATTGTATTCTATTTACCCCAGTGCCTTGTTTGATGTCAAAATATATACAAATAACAGCTGTGGCAACGACAACTAACCAACCGCCGCCCATCATATCTTGGCATAGCCCGTCAATGAGTCAACGAGCCGTTAGGGATTACCATGGTCACTGCAAAATATGTAGTGCAATAGCTTTCTGTTTCTCTTAGTACTTGCTTTTGCGTTAGAGACTGCCCTTCTTTTTCATCATCCCACGTTACTAATCATGAGTGCTTCTCACCCCTTCTATATATCTTCAGACGATGAGCGGAGCATCCGTGAAAGCACCTTATCACTGACCACAACAACATGACAGATCACAATGTCACTTTCTATGGCTTCACGCCCGTACCTAGAGATCCTGATGTACTTTTTGACGGCCACCCGACTGCGAGCGGTGACAGTCCCAAACAAGATGAATTCACAGCAGCTGATTTCCCACTTCCCGACTCTCCCCTTGTCAGCGAAGTAAAGACATTCGTAAAGGTGGGTCCACCTCCTCCATACATGTTACAATTTCTGAAGATCAAATGATCAATAAATTAGAATGAACTTGATACACCAACTTTCAATCACAGCCATCGTGTTTATATATACGGTGAACCTGACCACGGATCTAAAGTAATCACGGAATACCTGACCACTTGAACACCTCAAGGTGTTGCGCTGATAAAGACTCATTTTCCCAGTTGGTCATACGATCTCGAGGTCTGTACATGTGTAGGTCGTCCGTCTTCAACCAACCTAACCCTCTCGTCTGTTCTGACAAGACATATTACCTGGCCTGCCTTTTACATGACATTGGCACCGCAGAACGCTTCCTTGCGACCACTAAGATGTCATTCGAGTTCAAGGGTGCAATCGTAGCCCGTGATCTCATTTTGAAAGCTGGTGGGGTAGAGGACCAAGCTGACAGTGTGTGTGATGCCATTGTGCGACATCAAGATATCTTTGTGAAAGGGCGAGTATAAGCACGTTATCAATCCACCTTGCTTCCTGAACTTACATACCATCAAACCCCAGTGGAAACATTACCATGATCGGTCAAATTCTCCAGCTGGCTACTATTCTTGGTATGTTTCTCCCATACATACAAAATTTTCCGGGGTGCTTATGTTCGATCACCTGTCACAAGATAACGTCGGCATGTAAGTCGCGCCATCGAGGTTTTTCTGCTTTCTGTTGTTATTTTTCTTTCTCACCGTTCGGTTCCCTTCTATTAGTCGGTCGAACCTGCTCCACCCACATCTGATCGAGACAACTTGCAAGGCGTTCCCACGTAATGCTTGGTCGGAATGTTTTGGCCGCGTTATCGAGAAGGAATTATCACTTAAGCCTTGGTGCCATTCAACTTCTTTCGAGGTCCCCAATTGGAAGCAAGGCATGCCCAGTAAATTTGCCACCGATGTTCGGGGCAACGATGTTATGCGACCGTTCGATTGATTGCAATGCAACCCTTTCCTACTGTTCCATTCGCGGACTTTGTTTAACCCAGTGCCGCGGAGAAAGGGTGGTCGACTAATTTCTTTATGGCTACTTTCTATGCTTCCTGTTTTTCCCATTCTTGTATAGTGTCCAGTAAATTTCCAGTCATCCCTTGCCAGGTTCGCTTTTCGATTTCACCTAAATAAGTCTGCCTATCGGCTTCGAACAGATATTACTCTTGAAGCAAGGGGCAGTGATGTTGGCGTCTGTAGGCGTCTTACTATCCCCGCGCAGCTGTTACCTACCTCTACAATGAAGTGCTTGCCCTGTCTTCGAAGGCCTCGTAAATAAACACACCCAACTCCACACGACAGGGGTGGATCTTCCCTCGACGCTAGAACCCTTGACCACGGCGTGTAAATGTACTACAGTTATATGGAGGTAAACGCGTTTCAGTATGCGGTCCGCATATCTAGCTCTATCTGTAGATGATAGGCCAGATCACTCCCGGGAAGTGACCCAGGATTAGCGACAGCCGGTTTTACCGCTTGGCGGTGAACGATAAACGCGGCCCCTGCATATCTGTTTCTCTCTTCTGGGGCGGGAGGGAACTAGCATTGTCGGATTGGGTTCCTGTTGTGCCTTCGATCGCCTGCCTATTGATGTAATGTATAGCTCCACCCTAAGTTGAGTAGACGGGGCCACCACGGCCTGAGCAGTCGACAGTACAGTCACTCATAAGCTAGCATTTATTAAAATAAAACTCTTGTCATTTAAATTAAATTGCAACTAGGAAAAAATCCTGATATATATTCTCGTCGACTATAATCATACTCATACCTATTTTTCTTGTCCTTGTACCCGAACTGTCATATAGGCATTATTTCTCTCCCGCTCATCCCAAAAGGTTTAAGTAATGTTGCGTGAGGGCATCAACATCCGAACAAAAAGGTCGCCGTCCTTCCTGTCGCGGTTGTAAAGTAAGGGTCATCAGTCTTCGCCAGGGGTTATTCATCAGTCTTTCGAAGGCTGAAGATTCCCCGAAGGTCGCAAGTCTCAGTCGGCTTACTAGATCGCCATTGACCAACAAAGGCAATCCCGTATCGTAGATGGCCTTCAAAGATCCAAGTCCCTAGTCCCTCCCTATCTGCCTGGTTTTTCTATATGGAACAAAAAAACGGAGTGAAAAACCCCGACGTGATAGCACGTAGGGAGAAAACGAACCGGCTCTCTGTGCATAACAATGAAATTATCTGAGCGAACCCTGCCGGCGAACTTGAATCCATTCCAAGCTTGTTCGTGTTCATGCAGGGTCTGTTGGATTGAGAGGTACTGGGTGTGTGTAGCAGTCTCTTTCACTCGCCTTTCCGATGATGATCACGTCTAACGCATTAGTGGGATCTCTAGCTGCAGGAGACTTGCTGTTCGAATAGGTGGAATATTCCTCGTATCCGAACTGCGGTGACTTCACCTGGTGTACTGGGGGCTCAGGAAAAACTCTCACCCTCCCAAAAGCAAAGAAGAAAACCACGTACCGCGGATTCCAGGAGGTCTATGGGATAGTCCGACGGGATGGGTAAGTGCGGACTAAAACATAGGTACTCTGTTATAGCACATTGCATTGGTTTGAGGCATTCAAATTGCCCCAGGAAAGCGGGTGACGAGGGATCAGTTGGCCTAGGTTCACCTGAGATCTACATATAGCAAATAAATTGAGCCCACCAAGGTACGTTATCTCAGATTTGATCAAAAGAGTTCACCATAAAACTACCCTCCCAGAGCCCAGAAAGGGATCCAGGAACGTAGAAATACCCTGTGACATGCTTGGGACCTAGATAGCTTGAATATAGGAGCGGACGTAGCCTTGACTTGTAGACCGTTTCATGGGATAACGTGTGAGCGTGATTGCGGGCAGATTGAGACGATAGGTTGGAAGAGATACGGGCAAATCGGGTTTCTGCAAACAGCGGCGTTCTGCACTTCAAGAGGGCATGGAAGTCCTCTACGGTAGGTCCCGAGCGCTGGCTCGCAATAGCGATGGCACGCGTTTTGGGGAGATGAGGAGGGATTGTGATGGGTACAACTTCGTTGAGAGCAAAAGTGAGAATAATGATGGGCTCTGCTTGTCCGACAAGGGTGATATGGTCTTCGTCCGGGATGTAAATGAGGGGACTTGAATGGATTGCTTCGTAAGAGCTCTCTTTGTTCAAAGAGTAACATGAACTGGTCCTCGAATTCTGAGTTTGATATTAGGATGGAAACTGCGGAGGTAAAACGGTATGTGATCTCGCCGTATATGTCATCGGGAAACGCATCATTCTGCTTAGCTCATTCCTCACAGCCTCGGTTGTATCTACAATATCTTCTGAGGGGTAGATATGAGCTGTTTCAGACGCAAATTTGTGCTAGTATACATACGGTGAGTTAGCGTTAGACAAAGCAACCACATTGCCATGGTTAACAATGGCACGTTGTGGCCGGAGCTAGTTGGTCTGGTATTAGCTGCTGTACGCGGAAGATGGTGTCGGACGAAATTCATGATAAAGGTTGGAAATCCCGATATGAGAAGCAACTGCTTGTTGCGGCCCCCATTCTCCAGCACCATCCGCATGATCGACCACAGCTCCTCCATTGTGGACTCGTGAGTTACATCCTCTCGTCTTGTGCGCCACAAAGTACGGTACCGACGATGAAGTTCGACGGCAAGTGTTGAATCAGTTAGATTTGCATGCAATCCATGATCGTAATCAAACGTTGCCCGAAAGATATTGGCGTAAAGGTGGGGACAGCCTTCAAGATTGAGGGCTCTGTGGATCTTCGAACACGTCAACAGAAGCGAAACAAGGTGTCGCGGGGGTTCAGGGACTGATATCAGAGCTAGCGAGTATGCGATATGCTGAAGTATGTCGTGCGGGATCGTATTGAGAGACATGACAATTGCCAATGCACTCCATTGGGGTACTGACAAAGGCTACTTTAAAGGATGGAAAAGGCGCCAAAACCGGCCAGGAAATGTAACCCCAACATGTTGTCAAATAGTTTTGTGGGTCAATCCAGTTCATAGCTAGGGCTATACTTTCCTTTAGGGGCCAAATACACTGCTACCCGCAGCTTTTTGCAGACAATGGAATCTGATCTCGGTTTCTTGATGACAGACCAAGATCCTCACACATGGCTTATAACCCCGGTTGTCAGTCGAGAAGATATATTTACTTCCGTTGAGTGTTCAGGTTCGCTTGAGAAACGGACGTTAGGACATGGGTATCGTGGACATGAAGAGGGATGCACACGCAGACGCGTATAATAAAGTTTGGTTCAGAAATGCATGGTGTGACCCTGCATTTGAATGCTGGCACAGCCTGGGATCCGTGTATCGTCGTTCTTACAATCCTTGGGAGCTTTTCCATTGAAAAAGGTCCTCGGATGTGGATAGGGTGGATGCCACGACGACTTTTGAAGTGCCGCCACCAAATCAAGTGAGCTTACCTTTTCATTGGGTTCAGGTGTTGGAAACTTACACAACTTCGCTTCCGGTAGCAGCCCTAGTTTGGGATGCCGGGAGAAGATAAAAGCGCGATAATGAACTATGACCTCTGGCACATACTTTTCATTTCCGATACACAAGGCACTCTGTTGAAACTCACAAAGATATGGTCACGGTCTGATCAGATCCTCCAGCACGTTTGATCGGTATATAAAAGCTACATACGGCGTGGATGATTAAAACGTTCCTGATCTTAGTGATGATCGGCCTCGGCGATAGAGGTATGATGGTCTCTTCTGACATACACATATCAGTTGATCACGCCGTAGGGATTCCTCGCGATCAACTGACGATTTATATTTATGTCACATACAGCTGCAAGCCATTGACCAAACTAAACTACTGTTTAAGAATCATTTAGAGTTCTATGAAAAGTTGATCAGTCTTAGACATAAGAAATGTGGATTTGTCAGGCTCACTTTGCATCGCCGCAACGTCGGTGCTCTGAACGTAATCTTCGAATTCAGCTATCTTTTCCTGGAGCTCTTCCAAGGAGACCTTTTCGTCCTCTGTTTGTTGCACGATTTGTAAACATGAAGTTGAATGATGATACCGATAATCGACTGACCGATGACAATTGTCATTTGGAGTTTCTTGATACCATAACCAACCTCTTGAAGTTTAGAAGCACCCCAAAGCAGCCCATCTTGTTCGATAGATCGCACAGCAGCTTCCAACGCCGCCATATCAGTTTCATCATCCCAAGGTTTCACCTCAAGAGTTACAAGAGACTGATGGGGAACGTAAGAAGAGTAGTCATTCAGATATGTGAAGTATGAACCTTGGCCGCAGGCTTAGCTTTGCCGGCTTTTTTGGCATTATATTCTGCGACTCGTTCAGCCTTAATACGCTCAGCTTCAGCGTCGTCTTCCTCGTCGGATCCAAAGAGATCGACATCATCGTCATCAGCAGCAGGAGCTGCTCCACTGCTTTCAAAGGCTGCCCCGGCAGTGCTTGATCCTGGCAGGGATGCATGCTCAACGGACCACGACTGAATGTGCGTGTACCACCTTGCAACGTTAGGGGCACTAGAAGCATCGGGGGCTGCACTAAATAGCTTGAAGACATGGACATCGGCTTGTGAAGGGATGTAGCTAAGATAAACGATCTGGTCAGATGTGATGAAGGATTGTACAAATTCACTTACCCTTCAACATAAGACCTCGTAGCTAGATGTTTGTCGAGTTTTGCAAGATCTACGGACATGGTGGATGTATGTATGTAAAGGTAGAAGATAAAAGGTAAACCAAAAAAAAAGTTGATATCGATAGGAGCCCGTTACATAAGCTAGATAAGATCAATGCCAAACAAGGTACTACAACGAACACCACAACCAAAAACTCCATGTAGCTCTTTCAGCTGAGCACTTTTCAGAACCTAAGGACGAAACCGCATCCGCACCTCACAGCAGCATAATAAAGCTGATACATACGCTAGAAATTTTGAGTGGTTATACGGTGGACGGCCCAAACTGTGCCTTCGTGTTTATGAACTAACAGGACCTACTGTGCTCTCGGTGTCTATTGTCTACAGACAGTTTTTTGGGAGTAGCCAGCTCCGCAGCGCTCTTGCGAGTAAGGCGGATACGAATCGCTCATCCGAGGATCTACGAGCTGCTACAGCGATTCATAAATGTTCTTTAGAGGATGATATCAGATTCGGAATTAATCTATCTAGACATTGACATGCCTTGTATTTGAGATTCGCACAAGGTTCCCAACGGTCAGCTCATCCTTCGGCGCGGAACACCAGACCAGAAGGGGACAGAAGGAGACAGCAACAATGTCCGAAAGCTCGTCAAGCCACAACGGAATGCTTTCGACATCCCTATGGCAGTGGCTTGAGGGGAATGCGCAGCCGAAGTCCACGGAGGGGCTCTCAACACCCGCATCAAGACCTCCATTGGATAAAAGATGTAAATGGTCGGTGAGCAAGATGAGTCTCCAGAACCGGATCGATCGTCTAAGCCTTATGAAAATTTGAGCAAGAGAGAGGGTTGTTGCCAAGCGCCTTACTGGGATTGATTCTTGATTCCTAGGAATCACACTACCAATACTCTACAAAAAGTGGTCTCGTATTGAAAGTAGTATAGGGTGACTTCTGCGCAGCAATATAGTATGACCTCCTCCTTCTTCCTTCAAGAGTCACTAACTCGCCCCCATATAGGGCGTACCCTGCTTCATTTATGGTCACTCGATGCAACTCACTTCCTACAGAGCAGCCGCCCAAAGCCTTGCAAACAGGTCGGTCAGCCCCAATCCAAACTCGAATCTTGCCCATGATGCTTAACAGACAAGTTGCAACAACTAAAGGTGTTACGAAAGAATAGTATGACCAGAGATATCAGTGAAACCGTGACTTAAGTGAAGCTGGTTACCCTCAAATCACGGGAGGCTATCATACTGAGTCAACGAATAATCCAGAATTACAGCCTTGTGCTCAATCTCAGCGGTCTCATGGATGCGTGAAGCACGAACTGGTTTTAGTATGACTTGTGTTGGGCGATAGTGGCCACAAACCAAGTGCATCAATGATCTCGCATCTTCGAAGCGGATTGAATCGTTTTCAGTTCTATTCATTTTATCCTCTACACCGAAATACCCGCGGCAAGTCTAAAAATGGCCAATCAAACATTAGATCAAAGTCTAGAAACGGTGAGAAATTGTGAAGGTGTGGTAAAAAGATAAGCCCAGTCTACACCTCGTGGTATAGCCTAATGTGGTCGGTTGGATGTGATATACTCCTATATGACCATATTTTAGTGGCCATACGACCGCCCATCCGCCAAATTAATGACTATAAACAAGTTGATACAAAACAATAGGTTTCGTCTACCGAATAACAGCAGGCATTGGGACAAAATCCAGGGCACTCGGGGTGAAGGGCACATTTCTACCCAGATGACTTACGTCTTAGCTTTGCTCGTGGCTCGGTTTGGTTCGTCGCTCCAACCTCTCCGCTGAACATGCCGATCAACTACTACGACAATACCTATTTCGACAATTAGGGTCCTTCCAATCCTTGTCACCATGGCACATCGACGTCGAGATATGGCTGGGGTGGTTCCTGATCTCGGCACAATGATCTTGATGTGTGTTGGCATCAACCGCCGGAACTTTCCTTCGGTTAGCTGCGAAGGCTCTGATGGCTGTCTTCTTCTGAAAATAGCATACTCTACCCTGGATATTTTTTAGGACTTCACCGCGCTGGAGATGCGTTCACTCGTACCTAATCGTGAAATAACTTCTCTCCGCTTCCATAGGTTTAATGTTCAACGCGTGGGAATTACAAAACCATCTGGCCCTGATTTCAAGTCGCCGTTCCAACTTTGGAATTTGAACCCGTATAAATATGCTTCCAGCCCATCACCTCATTCTCCTCTCCCTCTTGCACGATGTTTGCGCGTTTATTCGACGCCCCTGAGGTCTTGCGCAGGATTGCCCTATTCACCGTCTTTGAGACAGATTACTCGGATCCTCTGCGCGACTTCTTCAATCTTTCCCTTCTCTGCCATACGTCTCATCGCATATTGTCTATTGACTCTGCGCCACTTTACATGGACATCTTCTCTCAGACGTTTGACATTGTAGGCCCTTTATTTAAGTTAGGGGAAATTTTGATTCAGCATAATGCCAAACTCGAGCTACAGCGCCGTTTTTTTGCGCTTGATATGTTCCGAAGAGGAGATATCGACAACCCACGAACCACAGAAGCATTCTGGACTGCTTTTCTCATGTACGAGGACGCAGGAAAGGGACAGAAGAATACTAAGCACCTCCTTGGAGCCGGCTTGCACGTGTTTCTTAGCAAGTTTCTTCGCCATCGTCTCTATCATGGATCGGAATCCAATAATGGATGGCCTCTCCCCAATGAGCGGAACTCGTTGGCAATAGCATTGTTTTGGCTTTCAACTTCCCCACGTTGGTATTCCTTCTTATAACTCATCAGGGATGCTCAATTGCTTGATAGAATCCGTGCATCGAGAGTCGGCGGAGTTGCGAGAAGAGTTAGCACGACTGCTAAAGCCATTTGTATTTGCTGCGTTTCGAGTTTGTTTTCGCTTTTGCTGTGCACCCACATGTTAATTATTTTACAGTATCCTATCTTTGGGACCGCTGAGAATTGTTTTGATATTACCAATTTTACACACCAAGCTACCTCTTCCAGTGTCCACGGCCCATACCCGCCGTCACCTATCAGTCCTCGGAACGTGGCGTATTTTGGTCGAATATCGCGCAGCATGCGCGTACCCTCGATATCCCTGTTTTCAACCTTGTCTTTCTTTACACGCCAAGAAATACTAAAACCAACAATACCGCCTCATCTGTATTCTGAAAATCGAAGTACCGCCGCAACAGGGCCAACCCTGGATGATATCAAGCATTTCATCGACCACTGTCTAACACGTTTTGCTGAATTTCCTGGGGTGGACGTTGGCATAGCCCATGGACGTCCAGTTTCTTCGGCTTCTCTCACGCCTACTTTCAGCGGAGCTGAAACGTCGACTTACAAACTGGGAATGCTGACAGGACACTGGCAAGGGTCATATATTGTACGCATTACCTTCTACTTGTTGCGTGCTACACTTATCCCATCAATGTCATGCGTACAGCTGCCGTATCTAGATGATTATGAGGACTGGCTGGGCACACTTGTTGCACCGCCGGTGTTTCCAACCACTGGTAGATTCCCACTCTATATCACATTGCAGGAACATTTTACTTCTGATCCCGCCTCGATGGTTCCTGTTGTTGACGCTGCCGTAGGAACAACAAATGCCTGGCTTCCTGCTGGGTTCAAATGGGTTGAGCGAGAGGTATGTGATGCGAGATGAAACCTCAGACCACTTTCTAACGCTGACCCGGCCTTCATTTTAAAGAACGGAATTGAGATTTTTGATGAGAAGGAGAGCTTCAGGACACTTTACGAAACGTTTCGACGTGGTGTAAACCCCGCTGATGACCAGACTGATGTGGCTGATGTGATCATCACGGGCAAGGTTCGTCTTGACATTTATACCCGCCTTTCTCTTCCCAATATTTTGGTTCTATCTAGACCGACAAGCGATATGCGGCGGCCTGGGGCGAATACCATATTCTTGGCCGTGTTCGCCTAGCAGACGGCCTGATTGTGCTCGCTAGAGATGCTGTCCGTGTTCCCTACTAATCTTCTGCACGGGATTTGTCTAATAATTAGCACATAGCTTAGTGACACGGGCACGACGTTGCTCCGGGGATATGGTACAGCTTTGCATCATTTTCAGATCCTCCAACACTCATGCTCATTGTCAGCCCTCACAGTAACGTCTTCCCAAAACTTCGTTGGTAGATTCAGAGGCGTCTCTAGTGGTACGCAACCTGCTGGATGGGAAGCTGCATTCAGTCTATGCAGGGTGCTTGAAGCGGACAAAAGTATCTAGTAGTAAGGATCTTACGAATGGAGATCTATCGTAATGACATATAATTAGCTGTATACCCAGGAGAAATATACATGTTCTACTTGACGACCACAAACCTCATGTCCGTCTAACAGCTTGACGTCCACCTCCCAAGAGTTTTGCTGAGGCAATCCTGACCCTTTGTTTCCCTTATCGCCACCGAAAACGAAAACAGAGCAGAATTCAAAATGGCTCGGCTGACCGGCAATTTAATCTGCCGCTTGGCACCTGGTTCACCAATTTGTATTTGCCGCTTTTCGCCCGTCCTGCGACCATGACTGTATTTGCGACTCTCGATGCAGTTCCTCAAGAGGTGCTTGAACACATTGCTTTCTTCTCAGCCACGGATTCATTTCTAGGGCCCCCATCTGGCCTCATACCTTTATTGCTGACAAATTGGAGGGTTTATACCCGGCTCTCGATTCACTCAAACCATCACCTTTACGCGCGTATCTTTGCCCACAAATTCGATGTTAAACCCGTCACCCGTCGACTTGGATCGCACAGAACGACCCCATGCATCCTGACTGCTGAGCTTCAACGTCGGTGCTTCTATTTGAAACGGATTCGAGCCCGATTAGACTCGATCGTTCAGTCGATGGATATGAACGACGACCCTCTTTTACACGACATACTCTTCCATGCGTACTTTTTAATGTTGGAGAATCAGGGGAAGAATGAACAGCAACTGCGTGATTATGCGAGGATTGATGTTTGGTTAAAGGATTTTTGGTTTCATGAGTGGGGTGCGTCTCAGGCGGTTAAATTCCTACGTGCAGAAGCATGGCTCCCTGGCACTCAAACCAGATCTCTGGCGATGTGGCTCTTCTGGTTCTTGTTGCGCCCTAGTGAGATCAAATAATTTCAATCACATTATTGAGGGATAGGTTCTGACAAAGTGGAACAGGTGACTACAGCAAAGATGATGCAGAGTCATGGAATGTTCTCAACACCCTCAAGATCTTTGCATTGGCTGCACACAAGGTTTGACTTCATATCACAACTTTCATTTCACGGAGTTTTGTCAATACCGCTTTCACAGTACGAACTCACGAACCCTGCTTGGGACTACTTCGTCCCCAGCTCACGCGTGTCCCAACGAAGGCCTGTTAAATATTATTCCGACTCATACTTCCTTACTGTCCCACCGCTTGCCACCCCTGCCATCCTTGCCTTCCTGACACTTGTAAACAAATTAGCAGAAGGTGTTGGTTGTTCCACCCCCTTGCCCCCGTCACATCCATCAGGAACAGCTCAAGAGTTACTTGAATGGGAATGTGAATGGGAGAAATGTTGTAGTTTGGGGCAAGCTGATTACGCTAACGTGCTTACCGACTCCTTCCGGCCAGGAAGGTGAGTTATTTAGTTCATCAATGACATTTGTCATGGACCCTCAGCTTCCATACCGACAGCATTGAGGGTGTCTGGGAAGGACTCTTCACTGTCAGTAATGTATCCATAGCATAGTCATCCTTAAGTATTTCTGACCGCCAGTGCAGTACACAGAGTTCACGGCCTACGCCGCACTTCTAGCGGGTGGTCAACCACCTATCATCCAAAAGAGCATGGTCGTTCGGCATCGACAAACCTGGAAACTTCGAGAATACCATCTTTTGGCGCCTGACGCCTCTCAATCTGATTCTGGCATTGGGATTGATTCTGACAGTGTTGAACCACTACCTGCTGGTGACCCCCTTCGGTCCTTTTTTCCCACTGGAACACAGATACGCGAGACTCGAAATGGAATTGAGATCCACGAGCCTAATCGCGAAGAAATACTACACTATCAACGGGCATCCTCCTCGGGTCTTTTTTTTGAAGAAAGCCGAGGCGTTACGGTTCAGGATATCATTGTCACAGGGGAGGTACGATGCTACGTTTCTCAGCTTCCTACTTCTCAACACCGTTTTTTTTTGGCAGGGTCACTCAGCGTGGGGCCAGTTTAATCTCGTAGGTCGCGTGAGACCATGTGATGGGTTTATAAGCCTATCTAAAGAATACGTATGTACTGACTTCGCTTTGATCTGTACTATTCCTAACTCGTTAATCAGGTTGATGGGGATAGAGGAAAGTGGTTATACCGTGGATATCTTGTCGGCAATGCCAACGCCAACCTGGCTGGACGGTGGCGCGACACTTTAACACCCACAGATATTCAAGGCTACGAAGGATGCTTTGCAATGAGCCGACGCAGATAACATCGGCTACATTGGTGTATTTGTATGGTCTTTTAATGTATAATATTACAAGCTGCAGCGGTTTGTTTTGAAGTGGTCTTGTGACGTAATCCAAGTCGTGCACAGCCTCATTATTCAATGTAGAGCTGTGTGTCTACAGCTAACGCTCATCGCATCATCAAGGCTATACAGAGGGTTCATATTTTAATTGATCGAGTGCGCGATACTCGTACCGACTAGAAGAATGGCAAACCCATCAACCCCTCAAGTCATTCGCGATAATGCCTCTTACCATGCACAAACTATAAACGCTCTTGCAGAACTCGATTACGTTCCCTCAGCCCTATCTCATCAAACCAGTTATGTGAAGGACTTGGAGGATCAACTTCAGCAGAGCGAAGTACGGGTGAAGCAACTATCAGAGAAGACAAAGAAGGAAAGGAAGGAACATGCAGCGCTTCGTGACTCTACGGCGCGGAGACTGGCTCACAAATTGACAGGCCGAAGAGAGAAGTTCGAAGCCAGAGAAAGCAAGGAAGAACGGTATGTCCATGCCATACCAATTCTTGGAGCCAGCATGTTCCAATTCAGTTGCTGCACAACAAAGGGAGTATGTAGAAGCAATGGAAAAGGAAATGTCAGAAAGGGACAGCCAAACTGTGCTTCGACGAATGTTAGACGAGGCCAAACAAGTGGTAGGTCATCAAAATGCACATTGCATTGTATGCCAGAACAAAATATTCTTCTCGCCAACGTAGAAGGAGGAACTCTCCACCAAAGCAACACAATATGATTCCCTCAAAAAGGAGTTATCAGACTTATACTTACGAGTATTCGACGGCCCTACGGAAGGTTAGCACTTTGCTTTTAACCATATTAGGCATCTGACATCATACATACCTTGGAACTCATCAGAATTTCCTGAGGATGACAGGCTCGAATATCAGCTCCACTCAACGCAAACCTTACATGACCAGATTCAGAGTACCCTCAATGCTGAATGCCAGTCTGCCGAAATTTTAGCCAGGGCAGATAGGACAATGTCTGCCTGTATTGCGAAGGTGAACGAAGCCTTGGGATACTCACAATGGGGTCAGTTTTCTTTACCTTCTAACACCGGGCGGTTCGGCTCGATTGACAGATATGTTTGCTAAACGTAGATATGTGGGGCGGCGGTGGGTGAGTAAAACATATCAAATTATTGCTTCTGTGAAATGGATGTATATTAATTCATTTTACTCAGGATGAGTGATATGATGGAACGTAATTCTCTCAGCATGGCACAGTCACTTGCTAATCAGATCGAGCTATTGTGTCAGCAAGCACAGAATGTATCACCGTTTGTGCAACCTATTGGGCGGTTGGCAGTGGCCCAAGGGTATGTGAAGTCTACCTCTTCCTGATAGTGTCCGTTTATTTTGCCTAATTCGCCGCTGTTACTATCTAGATCCTTGATGAGTGATGTGTTTTTCGACAACATATTCACAGACATGGCATTTCACAGTGATCCTTTTTCTATTCGAACCATCTGATATACGAAAGGCTTACGTTGTGCACTGACAGGGAAGATCACAGAGTCTGCAGCCGATCTCCAGCGTGCGCATAGTCGTGTAAGCCATTTATACTTCAATACCCTGACCTAATCTCAGTGATGCGGGTAGTTAAGAGAACAAAGGGATGCAGCTCAGCGTAGAGCCAACAATGCTGGAACGCAGCTCGTCGAGGTTTCTCAGGCCTTGGAGGCTGACCGGACTCGCTTAGACACATATCGTAGGGAAACATTCATCAAGCTCTCCCAGGAAACAGGAACGCCGTTCCCTGACCGCCCACCAAGCTACGGAAAATCCTCTGTTCCATCAGGCGAAAACACTCCGCGGATAGAGACGCCGCCGCCGATTGACGCGTTACCTCCACCATCAACTTCAGAACCAGGAATTTCCAATTCCTCCCATGATGTACCACCACCAACTTGGGGGAGCAGTGAGTTGGGACTTTACTACCATATAACAACTGACCGAAGCCCACAGAAAATCCGTATGCCGCCGCATTTGCGCAGCAAACGCTCAGCCAGGACGATCAACGATAATGATTTAATATTATTATCGGATGGGTGTCGAACGACCCGCATCGCGCGTTTTCACGGCTGTCGAAGAAATACAATTTATCACACTTCTAGTGGCTGGTAGTCTGGTAGGGACAGCCAGTCAGAACAGAAACCAATATAATCTTCAAACTCGAGGGTTCCGTTTGTCCCCTATGAGATTTTCAGGGTAGTGGTTAGTTATGAGTGCAGGAACAGTCACACGGAACAAACGGTGTTACCGACCTTCCTGATCCTCTTTGTTCTTTTCGAATGAACCTGGGTCTGGTTGTTTGGTTTCTAGGGAGAGAATGACATGCAGCGTTCAATAGCCATCCTCCTGGACCCATGTTCCTCGTTCCATCCTGTGGAGCGTGATATCCCTTCGAAAATCTGACGGGATCTACATGATGCACGACGGAAATGAATGGCTTGATAAGACGTACACTTACACAGGTTTCTTGTACTTTGTGTACACTCAACCCCACGTGCGTTTCATATACCGTAACTGCTCTTCGCGTAAGTTCCGTTCTTGATGAGAAAAATTACGTGCTCCCATGGGTACCAACGACAGAGAGTGATCTTTACTAACGACGAGATTCTTGAGATAGGGAAAGGACAAGTCGTGTCTTAAGACTGGTTGGCTTGGGTTGTTGTTCACTCGTCGAAATCTCTGGGCTATGCCGTAAACGAGCGGTGAGCATGGACCGGTTCGTTCTTTAATGGGTTGCTGTAGAGGGAACCCAGATAGTCTACTTGCTTTGGCAATGTTCATATAATCACCCGGTTCGAGTCCCGCGGCACTTTCGACAACCTCGGCCACGTGGGTCCTTGTAGTACTTATTATTTCCATGACTGTGACGCCCAACACAAATCGTATACTTGAGCCTAGATCGATATGCTGTTAACAGGGAGCCGAAATGTCCACATGGGAGGTGGGGCTGCTATGTATCTCGGGAGAAAGGCAAAGTACATAAAATGTCGAGCGTGCATAATAGCGGGTTCGAAAACTCCGTGCTCCCCGGGAGTAAAAGGAGTATGGCGGTCAAGCGAATGATATACATACGCCATGCCGCCACCAGTTTTATTGAACCTCTGCTCATGTAAAATCGGTAATACGGTGGCCCAGGATACGGAATGAGGGGTCCGTGTGTCGGGGTCAGATTCCCTATACATAGCATCTCTGAAAGCTTAAAAGTACAATGAAAAAAATGTAAATGGGCCAGGGGTATGCGAAACGAGTGTATAGGAATAAAGGGCTAGGCTCGTGGCTCTAGATCTGGGTCCATCAAGTAAAAATCAGGGAATGTAGCAAGCTTCATCATATTCATTCCAGGTCCAGGCTTAGCTTACGGTTCAGGCTGAAAATTAATGAGTCGTCGAATGTAAATAGTCAAGAAGCGCGACGACGTGCACGCACTAAGCTCATAGCTGAAAAATAAGCACCAGGAGTCCTATCTCGACAGCAGCAACGACGCCTGCTACAGCCAGTACAATCCATCCGGCAGTTATGAACGGACGCCCAAAAATTCGGGTCCCTTCTTGCCCCACGGTCTTGATGGCAGCCTGGTGCCGCCGCTCGCGTTGTTCCTCCTTCCAACGGTCATCAAAATCATGATCAGAGTGTCGTGACCGTAGGTAAGAGAGAACCATGAGTAGGCTGCCTAAGACGGCAAAAAGAATACCGACTGTGTACGGACAAGAGGTGGATGGGTATAACCACTTGTGAGATCTCAGCTTTCCACAGGTAAGGCATAGACCACCCACTGCGATAGAATCGCCGGTCAAACAGACGCAGTATTGTAAGAGCTGATACTAGATTTCCGATAGCAGTGCGACTATACGCTCCATGGAATGTTCTTTGTCGTGCCCGTAGCTCAACCAATTCATTGAGGTCTGCATGGAAAGAGTCGGCCCGATGTCCTCTACCTTATTTATGAGCTACATTAGTTGACTGGAAGAGTGCAATACTGAACCTGTAACGACGGCTCAAATTATTGGTCATGTCTGGAACATTCAAGTTCGTGAGAAGCCTGGCGGGCTCGAGCCTCGTGGTGTAAGGCAGCGATGTGATTAATGGGTCTATTCTTATGGTCAAATGAATCACGTGGTGGCTGTGAGAATTTTTGAATTCAAATTTTGGGCGTGACAAGTCCCAGCACACTCATACGGAATGGTCTTCATAGGCAGTTTGGGCTTAGGTGCCCGGCTGATTTCAGCACGGTTAGTGAGCCAAAGGTATTTTCACCTTATATAAGCCACTGTTCTGCTGATTCATGTTCTTTGGAGATTGACAGCCCGTTCAATATGTATCGGGAGTCAGACTCATACTAGATCGCTCACATTGTTTTCACAGGTGAGCTGTTCACACACCTCGCTTTAAATGATGACCTTACTTATGGAGTAGCACTCTGCTCATTCAATTAGGCAGAGGCAGAGGCATCTCATTTTGAAGTCGCGTAACATCACTCAGAATGCTTCCGGGGTGCAAGCTACGACTCATACGCCCCTCGAAGAGGGCACAATCTCCGCGGGTTCTGGTGCCGCCGTGCCTATAGAGTCTTCTCCAGTTGACGCGTCTACCGAAATTCTTCCTAGTCTCGCCGATAGCGTGACGACTCATATCCCTGCCGCTCTTCAATACGGTGATTTGGCGGCTCTGGGGCTGGTCGGCTGGACACCAGCTGGTCTTATACGATGGAGTCTTGAGCTGATTAACGTGGCCACTGGTTTACCCTGGTTCTGGACCATCGTAGCCGGAAGTCTATTTTGGAGAATTGTCCTTTTACCCATATCCGTTAAGAGTTTGAGAAACTCAGCCCGTCTACTCCCTCTTCAGCCACAGGTTGTGAAGTTACAGAAGGAAATGGAGGTAGTGCGGACTACTGGTGATAAGCTTGCTATGCAGCGTACGGCCCTAAAAATCCGGAAACTATACAAGGATGCTGGTGTCAGCATGGGAGCCACGGCGCTAGTACCGTTTGTTCAAATTCCAGTCACGCTTGGGATGTTCTTTGGTGTCAAAACGATGTGTGATCTGCCTGTGGTGCAGTTGGCATATAGCGGGCTGGACATACTCCCAAATCTCACGGTTCCTGACCCCTACATGATTCTTCCTATCGTTCTCTGCGCTGCAGTCAATACGCAGATTAGCGTTAGTCCTATACTCTCCTAAACTATTCAGATAGACTCACCAAATACTGAAACACCTAGATTGGCGCTGCAGAACTCAATCTTAATGAACGTCCCGAGATGGGACATATCATGAATGGGCTTCGGCTGTTGTCGTTACTGGGTGTTTGGGTGATGAGCTCATTCCCTTCTGTAGGTTTTTGTCGCTTTTCTGTTTTATCTGCGATCTAATCATCTATCCTCCAGGGTCTTATGGTGTCCCTCATCACGACGAGTTTAGCTACCACTGTCCAATCATGGCTCTTTCAGCGGCGCGGGATTCGAAAAGCGCTAGGTATACCTATCGTGCCAAGTACAGCTCAAGGACGACTTCCTAGTCCGAAGCAGACTGTTGAATATGTTATTATGAAATATCGTTCTAAAGTAGAAGAGGCCAAGGCACAGGCTGCAAACCACCAAAAGCCCAGGAGACGGTAACTTAGAAGAATGTATATAGATTTGCATAATTTAGATATTAATCCCGCTTACATAATTGATTCCGATACTAAGGAACGTGAGTGGACGTCGTTGTCCAGCTGTAAGGCCAATCTTCACCAACGACACTCATGTCCTTCAAGCTCGGCACCTTGACATCGCTGGCGGCCTCTCCCTCACCGTCTGGAATCGCTGCTCCAGAAGAGGAAGAGTATTATTCCTCCTGGTCTCTCTTTCTTGTTTGCATGCTCCTCATCCTCTCACTATGTACATCTTATTACCTGCAAATAAAACGTATACGCGCCATACACGAAACCCTCGTTTCCATATTCGCGGGAATGTTTGTAGGGCTGATTGTTAGGCTGGCTCCGGGAACGATGATACGTGAAATGCTGGTAAGTTCTCGTCTCGGCTATCTGGAAAACTTCCCAAGAAGCTGCTTTCTCTTGGCTGTATTTCCATTTGTCAGAGTGGCTTACTTTGATGTTCTTGTAGACCTTTAGACATACTTTGTTCTTCAACTTACTACTCCCGCCAATCATCTTGAACTCAGGCTACGAACTCAAGCAGGCGAGCAAGGCTGTTCTCTTATCTACTCCTCGATACTTACATCTCACAGGAGAACTTTTTTCGCAATTTCGGTTCTATACTTATTTTCGCATTTTTTGGAACATTCATATCTGCGGTCGGCGTTGGGTGCGTACTTAAACATTTGTCGTTACATGAATGAATTTCAGTGAACTCATGGGACTAGACTTCTTACTTGGATATGGGCTTCCTTAGGCCTTGAGTCCCTAGAACTTACTCTTTTAGAGTGTCTTACTTTTGGGTCCACACTCTCCGCGACCGACCCAGTTACGATACTCGCTATTTTTCAGCAGTACAAAGTGGACCCCAAACTGTATAGTGTCATCTTCGGTGAAAGTTTACTCAACGACGCCGTGAGTATTGTAATGTACCAGTACGTCTATGCGATATACCAGCCAGCTCTATCCTGACATTCTCCTATGCATTCAGAACGTTGACGCAGTTTCACGGAACAGAGGTTTACCTATCCTCCATCTTTCATGGCCTAGGGATATTCGTACTCTCCTTCACGGTTTCACTATTCCTTGGTGTATCCTTTGGTCTGGGTATGTCGTTGATCCTCAAGCACTCTTCTCTCCATCTATTCCCCTCCATCGAATCTTGCTTGATTCCCCTCTGCGCTTACACCTGCTACTTCTTCTCTAATGGACTCAGCATGTCTGGAATCGTGTCATTACTATTCTGTGGCATCACGCTCAAACATTACGCCTACCATACGATGTCTCAAAAAACCCAACGCGCAACGAAGTACTTATTTTCGACACTCGCACGCCTATCAGAAAACTTTATTTTTATATATCTTGGTATCTCGCTTTTTACGAGTGCTCCTACGACCGAACCAGTCATGAGTTACGTGAAACCTTTGTTCATTGCTATCACCACCGTCGCCGTCGTATTTACGCGTTATGCGGCGGTCTTCCCACTCTCCGAGGGAATCAACTTCTTCCATAAACACGCGCGGGGTCAACGAACAGAGGAACTTCCCCATTCCTACCAAATGATGTTATTTTGGGCCGGCTTGCGTGGTGCTGTTGGTGTTGCACTTGCAGCTGGATTTACAGGGAAGAATGCTCAGGTCCTGCGTACGACAGTCCTCGTAGTAGTCGTTCTAACTGTACTTCTTTTTGGTGGGACCACCGCGCGGATGCTCGAGCTGCTTGGGATTCGAACTGGTGTAGAAGATGATGCGGACAGCAGCGATGATGATGACTTTGCTGGTAGGGTGGCTTGGTTGCGTCGTAGCGGACGACTGGGGTCATACATGGAAGACGAGTCATCTGCCTTGCCTTCAAGCGCAGCGCGGATTGGCTCACATTATGGAGCAAGGAGTTACAATCACCATGCTCAAGGCCCCGCCGCGTTTTCCGCTGCATCTTCTGACTCATTCGACTCTGACTTAGGTGAGACCTTGCCCATGGCAATCACGCCCGACCATACCACAGGACACCCACCACGACAAAGTTTGGCAGCAACAGCAGCTGGTATAGGGCAGGACGGCAAGTGGTTCCAGGCGCTCGACGAACGATATCTGTTGCCGATATTCTCTAATGCCACTGCGAGCCGGACGTTCCATGCGCGCAGGGCACGTCGGTCAGCATCAGGAAACGGCGGACAAGGTGATGTTGGCGTCAGTGGTGGGACAGCGACGCCAGGACATAGCAGTGAAGATGAGAGTGATGTAGGGCAAGAAATCGAACTGGGACGTACACCGCGAGCGATCGCCTCTGATGAGAGCAGGACGGAGAGAGGCTTACCGAGCCCTACGCTGAGAAATAACAGTTTCAATGGGGATAGATTAACGTGATAAATATATACCGCACTCAGACCTTAATTTTTGAATGTCTCGATAGATGATAACTTATATCTTGAATGCAGTTCTAAAGTTTGCAAGCAGCAACTCTATTAGGTCCATTTCGACATGTTGGATATCGGAACAGGTAAATGGGCATAAATGATTCCCTAAAATCGAAGGAAAAGGTATAGGAAAGCAGAGCAGAATAATTTACAACTCAGAACTGATGGAAAACAAGATGTTGCTACACGATAGTGCAATATAGTCGAAGCGACAATTAGACGCTATTCGAGCAAATAAGTGAAGGTTGAGGCTGCACTTGATACAAGATAATCACATCAAATCAGCATGTCGTAGATGTTCACGTAAGATAGACTCTTCGACTGGCCACCACGAGGGGAATATTTTGAGCGAGAAGGAAAAGATGATGCAAACCACGAACGTACCGGCGCCGAGAGTAACAGCTGTTGATCTTGTATCCTATCAAAACAAAAGTTTAATCATTTCTTTCTCTACAGCCTGAGAACAGCTATGCTGTCCTGCCCCGAACAGGACCACTTACGATCACCGAAGTCAAATACATGTAGAAAGGCCGTGCAACAGGGGAGTGTTGTTTTGAGATGTCCTTGAAGTGCTGTTGGAAGTCTTTTTCAAAGCGTTCAGTAAGTAGATGGAGATAAAGCATTAAGAAAGATCCTTACATCGCGTAGCCGTCGGAAGGTCGTTCTTCCTGTCCCCAAAGCTCGGCACTGAATCCCTGATCCTTACTCCTCTTTGCAGCTTAGCCTGTAGAAGGTCGCATTTGTTCAAGACTGTGATTGATTAAGGCTATGCAAGCGGTATTCGGCAGAAAGGCAAGTGCTCACATAGAATAATCTGGGTACGTGAGAGGAGTTTGCATGCGCAGACTGAGCGCCAGAGAAGGTAACTGTCTTCAAGACGGTTTATGCGCCTGTCTTCAGCAAGTTTTTCATCAAATGGGGAGACTAAATGACACTTGTCAGATCATATGTGTGATAGGTGAGAGAAAAGGCTCACTCGGGCTGTAAGGATAGCAAAATGAATTTTTAGAACTCAGCCCAACACCAAAAAGCCAGTCTACTTACGCGAGGAAGATGATAGCATCAACTAGATGAAAGATAATCAGCGTCAAAGACAGGTTAGACGTTATTTGGACATTACCATCATCAAAATATGGATACCATGCCGAGCGCTGTACAAAAAAACAATGCATTAGGTGCGGATATGATGACATGGTTGAAAGGTGCTGACACTACTTCGGGTCCCTCCAACATCATACAATCGCCATTCTTGGCCTACTGTGCGACCTAAGTATCTCATTGAATCAGTAGATAAACAATCTGTCAATGGTGGAGAGCTACCATGATCAAAAATAAACCTGTATTCTTGTACACCCAAGGTCCTTAGTCGGGCACGAATAACGTCGTCATCGGTAGGTTGGTAATTACGACTTGCTATACGCTCCGCATCGTTGAGGAAGCTTCGGAGAGGGGGCTTTAGTGCAGTTACCTTCCAGAGAACGATGAACATACAAGCCAGGCGTATCCTCTAGCCTCACTCTTCTTCTACTCAGCATCTCATTGATGACATTGTCCTCCCATATAGCTTTGATGTCGTCCCTACACGACGCGATAATCTCGGAGATATCATCTTCAATCTCTTTAGCCTTGCGTAGGGACTCTGACCCAATTTCGGGCCGTACATGGCGAGCGGTTCTGAACCGGTCAAGGGCGGTCTTCCATCCGTTTGTGGAGTTGATTGAAAACTCCTGCAGCGCTCTACGGTTCGCTATTTGATCGAACGGAGCCGCAACAGTCACGCTGGTCTTGTAGACCTCTGTAGAGGCGTCACCGAATCTCCGCTCAAGATCAGACTGTACCTCACTGAGAGGAGCAAGTCGAAGCTTAAGCAGACGATGCTTTTCCTTGAATTTAATAGGCGGTAAAGCTTTTGCTTTTCTGCGAATTTGCGTGTCATCGCTCGAGGAGTCGCTGTCGCGATTGCGGTTGTGGCCACTTTCGTTGCTGGAAGCCCCAGTTAGCTCGTGTGTTAAGTGGTCTATTATCGTGTTGACGTTCCGGACCAGGTTGAGTTGAATTACTGCACGCCATGAAGCACGCTCTTCGGACCATTCACGCCGAGCATAGGTCAATTGGAAATCTGAAATGGGACCACGTGTGTGTGAGTTATGGAATAACGTGAACTGAACTGAAGGCAACGGTGAAATACTTTTGAGCGTCGCCGTCTTTCCACTCTCGCTCTGGCCTGTATATCGTTCAGTATTTAGGTCCAACATTAGCAACAACATGGTCAGGTAGATGCCTAACCTAGTAGCAATAGCTTGACTGGCTTCTTTTTCTTTTTGTCCCCTTCCCTCTCCTTTCGAATTTGCTCGTCAATCTCGTCACTTATCTTCTTAGCTTCCGCTTCTGCCATTTCTCTTGCTTGACGTTGTTCTGGTGTTTCGTCGGGGGGTGGTGCAAGAGCCAGAGTCAGAGGGTCTTCATCGAAAGGGCGGCCCATATTGGTTGGTGAATCCAAAGGATTCCTGGAACTGGAGCTGGGGCCAAAAGAGAAGAGTTCGCAGGGGTAACAAGTTGCGCCTTTCATCACTTGTAAAATTGATCTTTAGAGGTTCACAAGTACCGGCATCACACCAGGCTGATCTCGTGGTTTGGGAGCAAAATCAGGACTCTCACTCGGATTGATCCACTGATGTTTTCCGTGTTCAAATGGGCATAGTTACCCCTTAAACTATCGCTAATGGTTTCACAGATTAGAATACCCCCCCACTGTGGCAGTCATGTATACAGCACAGAAACTAGTGCCCCGTCGCAGTCGGGTCAGTCCATAATGCACACACACAAACCGTCCTGGTAGCTGTATTGGGCACCTCCATAACCCAGTTCGGCTCGTTGCTAAGCATCTCGTCTTCGTTGAGCCCGATGACCACGTAGGGTCAGGCATCGCATTTGTTCCGTCTGATACCTCCTCCAGAGCTTTGGTTTGGAGCAGTTTATATCTTGTCACGCGGTCATACCTTCGAGTCAAAATGGCTCAATGAGGATATGCACCCTGCCAGCAACTATCATAACAACGCATGGAGCATTTCCCCGTTTTAATTTATTTATTTTCGATTATCAAAGAAAGAGACCCGTCAAAAGATGAATTTTTTGAGATACTCCTGACGTACACAGCTATACTGATTTAGCGGGCAGTGGCCGAGAGATGTGTCAGTTTGCGTGAAGAATATGTTTGTCAAATCAATGATTGTCCTGACTTATGTGAACGAACGAAACGACGTGATAATGATCACTTGGTCGTGAAGCCTAGTAAAGCAGAATTTTGTGATGGTCATAGTACTTCCATTCCATTCCATTTTCATTGTCGTATTTGAGAATGATCATCGACAGCAATGTTATCAACAAAATCTACGGTGGGGAACGTCGTCGAGCAAAGTTGGCACCTATTATTTGGATTCTGTATGATGCAAGTGGCAATTAGGTGATAACAATTTTGTTTGAAGTAATACAGGCCATGGCACAAAGTAGATGTTGACCACATTGAACGGAAGATATAGTACCACGGCGCTGGTCCTAGAAGCCACCTGCCCCGCTTTCCCTATGGTATGTCAGTCTTGCCGTCAGCTCGCCCCTTGCTGACACCTGCAATGCTGATGTGGTAGGCAAGCAGCAAGGCGTGCCTGAAACAAAGCTCACTGAAAGCGAGCGCCTGGTGCGAGTCATCAGCTCGGTCACTCATAAATCATGAATCGTAGGCGGGAACGGTAGCAATTTGGTCGAATTGAGAGAGCACAATCAGAAGGGAGGCGACTACACAGATTCGTAACCATTTTCATGGGATCGGGTTTCCGTTCCGAGATGAGAGCAACCAAGAAGCAATATGCGCTTCCGTCCTAGTCAGATGAATGACATTTCTCCCATGTTTGTGTCGGAATTTGCGAGTAGAAGTGTTTTGGCTTTGATCTTGCTGTGATCTTGAGAATTGTATCCAAAGGAGGCCAGAGTACGTTTTATCTTTAGCATGCCTCATGGCCGGGGCACAACCGAGGCTGCCGCAGGAAATTGACTACCAGCATAGGCAGTGAACGAATCCGTCTGTGGGTGTTTACCTAGGTCAAGTTTTGGACCCTGAGCAAAATACTGGGGTAGATGCACATGCAACACGACAGCAATCAAGATTCCAATTCGATACCAAGAGAAAGTGAGAACATTCGGAGTTCATGATGGTACGTCGGGTCGGCTTGAAGCATTGAATGGCTCTTCTGGCGATTGGCATCTTGTAGCATGTGGGCGCTTTTTGTCGGGTTCGTTTCCAATCTTCAGCTTATTATTTGTCAAGTTTGGCGCTCTTCATCAAGAAAAAGGGTCGTGGGGTGTGCCATAGACACAGCTTTTTTGTGGACAGCATAATTCGGTGTTCAAATGGCTAATTCCCTAGTCACCGCCAAAATGAAATTGTTGTACCGCACTGCTCGCCGTGTAGAAGATCTTTATCGAGCACAAGTTGATGACGATAGTGTCCCCTCTAAAACATTGCTTATCCTTCGACCGAATCAGCTGAGCAGCTTCCTGGTCGCACTAGTTCATTTCGCGGGCACGGTCAAAGCACTCAAAATTGGAGAGGTGAGTTAATGAGTATAACTCCATACAAACAATGAGCAATAGTTTACGATGACAAACCTTTCTCGAAGCTAGTTCTGTTCATAAAAAATTATCTTGTATAATGAACCGGAACCGCGCCGAGATCTATACCTATCTCGTTACTGATTACTACCTGTTATTTACTAGCCACCTCTAGTTGTTCGGTTTGTACTTCAGCACAAGGGCTAGAGACCACGTATAATCCATAGAAGAGCTAGTGACAAAGAATAAAGGGACTAGGCGGGGGATTGGGGTCCTAATCTTTTTTTACTCTTTGCCACTAGCTGCTTAATCAACATTTAATTGGGACGAACGATGCGAGGGGCTTTTCTTCTTCTTTGGGGACGCTAGATTAGTCCTCTAATTCGGCGCCTGTCACCTATTTAAAAAGGGGATTGAGTTTGTATGAAGTAAGGCCGAAGACATGCCACTGAGTGATCATCAACCCATCTGTACCAAGAGAGACCTGGGAAATAAAACTCCGCCACAGTTGATGCCGGTCGACACACCCCCTTGGGCTCCCATCGACGGCATACTGTACGTCGTCTCTCACGGAGGCTCAATCAGATACTAAATGCGACCTCGCAATTCCCGGTCGTTCACAGGATGTTGCTCATCAATACTAAAGATCTGTTCTTGGTGGCGCGACATGAAGTACGAGTGATGGTCATACATTTGTACAAAGAGAGTGATACCGATTTACATGGACTGCTGCTTGGTAGAGATGGCAGTCAGTTTCCTGATGTAATGCTCCTCATCACGCCCAAGTGACCAGTGCTAGTGAAGACCCACCCCTTTATGGTTTAGCTGGCGCCAGCCTCATCAGTCCATCCCTCAAACTATACGTTTCTGTGATCAGAAACCTTATGTTTGTTCTCTCAGCTGTCAAGTCAAAAAAAGTGCCCATCCCCTCCACCTCAGAGTCGGACTTTAGCCAATTCCATGCTAGATGGCTTCTGGTAGGTATGACAACCTCTAGACGAGCCTTTTTTTCTTCTTCACTCCTGTTAGCTCCTTGTCATATACACATGTCAAGAAGTGAAATTTATCAAAGCCAACTTTGCGCCCAAGACTTGCCAGAGATGTCATACTTTCGAAGATATGATATTATCGTCCAACCCACACATCTAAAGCTCTTTCCTTTCATAAATCAATCTTTATTATTATCCATCCATCCATCCATCCCAGCTCTTGTTACATGACTATAGTACGGTACAATACGATTAATGATAAAAACGTTGAAGAGGTGGGGAGGAGAAATGCAAGTAAAAAAACGCAAGTAAGAAAGGCTGTTACCATACACATAGGGAGGGTGAACGGAAAGGGAGGAAATCCAGAACGTACATCCAAAACGAAGCTAGAATAAGTTAAATAAACCGGAACCACAAAGAAAAAGCAAAGAAAAGAAAAAAACAAAGTAAAAAGAAAAAGGTCGTTAATCCTTCGCGTAGAAACCAACCCCGTCTCAATCACAGCATCACTCCCCTCAACACTCTTCTCTACAAATACATACACATTCTACCGCATCGTAGCCGGCGGGGGTATAGGAAGTGGCACCATCTGCGCTGCTATGATGTTAGGCGAACCGCCATACACCCTATTCACCTCCGTATTCCTCCTCGTCTCTTCATCGTGATCAATCCCGTCATCCTCATCATCGTCTACGAACCGTGCACGGGGGCCACCAGCACCAGCACCAGCACCCAGTGGCAGCGGCGGCGGGATAAACGCTCCCCGCGGTGTTCCAGTCCCAGCAATGCTGTACGATGAATTATTATTCCCTGGAGGTGGTGGAGGTATCACGGGCCCGCTACGAGTTGGTCCCAGTCCTAGTGATGCAGTCGGGAACGGAGGCGTGGGCGCGTAGATTTGGTTCATTGTAGAGGGTGGTGGGAGGTGGTGTGGGGGGTAGGGTGGAATTACGGGCCCACCGCCGCCAAGAGATAGCTGAGCTTGCGCGGGAGGTGTGGGGGCATAGATCTGGCTACTCCGTTTCGCAGGCCCACCACCAACTCCGCCAACGCCAACGCCAACGCCGCTCCCGTAAATACGAGATGGGGGATGATCGTTCTGAAGAGGCCGGTTGTTACCTGACAAGTTGGGTGGAGTTGGAGCAACGGCGTAGATCTGGCGCGTCGCTGCTTGTCGTGGTGTTTGAGAGGCAGTGGTAGAACTGCTCGTTGGAGCATAGATCTGCGGTCTGGGCGTAGATGAGGGTGGAACTGCTCCGGTGGCAGCAGCGGCGGGGGTAGAGTAGATCTGTTTCTGGGTTGTGGGCACGTGGTGTCGAGCAGGGTTGTTGGTACCACTAGGGTGAGGTGGAACGACATTCGCGTAAATGGAGGAGGGCCCGGCTCTGGGAGCACCAGCAGGAGCAGTGCCTGCACCAGGCTGTTGATAGATCTGCCTCGAATACGATCTTCGGCTTTCACCAGACGAGCTCGAATCCGTCGTAGCAACCTTGGTGATACTGTTGTTACTATAGGGGACGAACCCTGGAGGAGGGAAGTTCGTGAGATCTGAAATGTTGTTGCTATGATGAGAATGGTGGGATGCGGCGTTGGAAGGAATAACAGGGATAACAGGGATAACAGGGATAACGGGTGTCTGTCGCTCTACAAATGACGACGACGGTTCTTCGGGAACTAGGTTAAGAGGGGTGTGATTGGGGCTCAAGAAACCAGCTGTTTCCTGGCCGCCCATGCCTACACTCGAAGGGGGGCGAGACTAGACACCAGTTAGATATTAAGAAGAGAAATATATCACGTATTCACGTACAGGAGACTCGATGGTAATATGAACAGTACTTGCGCTCGACCTGCGTGATTGATGGCCGTAACCATAAGGTGACCGGTCGTTTGCATGGCCATGCTGATGTTGCTGATACTGATGCTGCGGTGGGACGAAAGACGGACTGAGACGACTAGAATGAGGATCGTCCGTGTATGTAGACGTCACTTGGGTTGTACCCGAACCGGGAGGATTCTAAGAAAACAGAAAAACCACCCAATAAGTTGGGAGTGTGTACGGCAGAGATATAGATTAAAACCTACATAACCGGATGTGTTTCGCCTCCACTGGTCGATATCCGGTCCCATCTTCGACAGGATAGGCGGGGGGTTGGTAAGCCAGGTAGGTGAAGCAGCAGGTGCCGCACCACCAGTATCGCTTGTCCGACTATGTGAACGTATACTCGGTACTTCCGGTATATCACTCAAGTCCGTTCGAGGCCAATCTCCTCCACCTCCACCCCTGGCAGTCCCCGTCCCCGTCCCAGAAGGGAACGTAATGATATCCAGATTGGACATACTCGTCGTAACAGACGAAGTCGTAGTCGCCGGTGAAGAGGCCGTACGACGGTGCCCACGGGGATATGGATACGGCTGGACCTGCTGTTGAGGGGGGACTCTGATGGCTGGCGGAGGACCTTTCAGACGCGGGGGTGGAATGAGGATGGGGGGTGTATCAGTTGTGGCGGTGGTGGTTGCGGTTGTGGGTGGCTGGGGCATACGCAGGTAGGGTAATCGAGCGGATCGAACACTCGCTCGCTGGCTTATGCTAGAGCTCGAAGACCCATCCCTATCCCTATCCCTATCTCTATCCCTCTCTCTCTCTCGCTCCCTCTCCCTCTCCCTCTCCAACTCCCGCGTCCTCATCCTTTCTACCTCCAACTCCCTCTCCCGCGCCTCCCTCTTCTGCTTCTCCAGATCCCTCTCCAAGACAAGCAACCTCTCCTTCTCCTCCAAAGCCCTCTCCATCTCCTTCTGCCTCTCCCGCTCTAGCCTGAGCTCCTCCTCCCGCTGCGCCGCCCGAGCGCGGATCGTTTCCTTTTCACGCTCGAGTTCGGCTTCTTTAGCTTTGATGGCTTGGTTGAGCTCAGCTTGGCGCAGCTTCTCGTTGGATTGTTCTTCTGCTTCTTGGGATTGTTCTTTCGCCATATCCAGCTCTCTATTAATGGTGTTACCGCCTGCAGGCGTTGTCGTTCGTGTGGGAATAGTGTTGGTGTGGTGACTCCGCGGTGTGTTGGTCGTGGATCTGCCACCGCCGTTACCACGTAACGCACGTTCACGAGATTCACGTCGACGACGTTGCCCGCTGACCGATTGTGGAGCGCTAGTCGGCACCCCCCGCCGTTTACGTGCAGCATCTAGTTCACTATCGTTCCCTTCATCGTATTCCTCGATGAAAGCTGCACCACTGCCTATCGGCGTCTGATGCGCCCGATCTATAAAATGTCGATGACGAGGAATTCCAGCTCCTTCTTCTTCCCCACCAACGAGTCCCAGAGATCTTCCCTGCTGAATCCCCTGCGTGAACCCAATCTTTCTGCCCTCTTCGCGCGCCGAAGCGATGAGTCTCTCGTCGTTCAGCTGCCGAACGATTGCACGCGCTTTGGTTGCCGTGGATTCTGCCTTGTCGCGTTGGAGATCGGATGATTTGAGGGCTTGTTGTGTTTGTTGACTAATTGAAAGTTGTAAAACGTTAGAACTGACGAAAAAAAAAGAAAGGGAGAAGGGAAGGGGCATACAGTTCACGTTGAACCTGCTCAAGATGCAGCCTATACAATCCCGCGTCCTGTTTCGCTTTAACAGTCTCCTCCTGAGCACTCAACACCGTCTGCGCGACCTTGAGCCCACGCACAGCCTGGCCCGTCTCGAGCTCCCTACACGTATGTTCCGCCGAGAGGGTACGCTGATGGAGTGCGCCATATTTGGTAATAGCTGTACGTACGAGCCTGCGGCTCTCCTTGGCTTCGTACTCTTGTTGGATCAGACGTTGGATAAGAGATTCGACAGGGGTATTGGATAAGACTCGTTCGCGCTCTATACGGTATTGTGCGCTTGGTCGATGATGTTTTCTAGTTTGTTTCGTTGATGGGAGGCCCATGTCGCCCGGCGATGGTTTTTTTGGGTATCTTGCTTGTTGGGGCTGGTCTGGTTGTTGAGAGGGGAAAGGGTATTGGGGATAGTAGTAAGATTCATTTAGTGGGGGCTGTTGGTCTGTGGGGTCGTAGTGTAGCTGTAGCCTTTATGTAGACAATGAGTTACAGGCCATTGTTGTCAAGAGAGCCTGGAGAACTCACCCATTGTTGTCCATTGAAGTTGCTCTAATGGCGTTGTAGCCCCTTTCTATCCTATCCAAGTCGTCACAGATGGGGGTCGAGTGGGGCTGCTCGTTCTATGTCGTCGTCGTTGTCAAGCCTCTAATAAAATAAAATCTGGCCAGGAGTTGCCATCTGAGCTGTCGGAGGCGTCGGTGCCGGCATTGTTCCGTTGCCTACATAGCTTGCTCATAGAATAGGGTTAGGGTTCAAATTCGTTCCCATGTTGCTCTGGTATAATGTAAATCCTAATCCTAATACTAAATGACAACTCCTGGGAAAGTGGGCCAAGAAAGGCAGGTTTGCTTATCTAATTCTGACATAATCAT